>JAEQML010072043.1:0-15757 GCA_016904865.1 Pissodes strobi
ACTTTCCCGCCTGATAAGCATATTGTTTAATAGAGATTCGTCTCCCCACCAAATTCATCTCTCTTATGTGACGGTCTACTATGATCTCCACTGTTTTCAAAAAATTAATTGGGCAGTATGATTTTGCCTGAGTTTAGTCCGCTCCCCTAATTTGGGAATAAAAACCACTCTTACTGCCTTCCAGACAACTGACATGTAGCCCCGAGCAAGGCAAGATCCAAATATGCCCAATGGAAAGAAGATTAGTGGTTCTGGGTCTTTTTGCAGGAGGGTGGAAAACATCTATACAGCTCTGGCAGAGAAGGGAATACAAATAGGGAGAGCAGCCTACAGAAAATTTGAAAGGTGATTGCATTAAAAATTAAGGTAGCATGAAAAAGGAAAACCAAAAAAATGTGGATTACCTTACATGCACTGAATGTCACTACTGTCGTAATGATGCGCCACATAGGGTTATGGTTAGGTGTAATGGCCAAACTGAGGAAAATTTACAGGGACTTATGGAAATTACTTGAATATACATTATAATTTATAATGTAGAATTTGGAATGACTCTGACAGCCTTATGCTCAAACTGGTTAAGATATTTGAAAAATTAAACAATGAGGTTATTAAGTAAAAATTTTGTATAATAAATATACTTAATTTTTACAATTTTCGTGTGGCTGCAGGAAATTCGGAAGCTGAGCGTTCCGACAAAAATTTACCCAATTTTATTTGAAAAAAGGCAAAGCTTTTATCACCAGAAGACTACATAAGTATAACAAAGTTAGCGAGCCAAGATTTTAAGAGCAGGAGAAGTCTTAAAAGTTATTTACTTGAAAAGAAGCTAAGGAAATTAAGCCCATCTAATGGCATTTTCAATTTAAGCCATGAAAGAAATTTACTTTTACAAAAAGCAATGATAATATTTTAATTAAAAGAAAGTCATTAGTCTTTTTACAAAAAATTATCTGAGACAAACGAAACGAGTTTGCATGGGAATGAAACCGAAAGAACAAAGGACAAGGGTGCTACTTAAGCCAGATAAAATAAAAAGTATTAAAGCTTTGATAAATAATCATTACGAAAACCAATACAAAGAAATCCCAGATTTTAATTCTATTCAATCTCTTATGACTTCATTAGAATTGAATGTAACCCAATCTGTCGATTGTCTTAACTTTTAGTCTTCATATCACGCAATGGAAGATCAAAATCGGCGCAAATGTAGAATTTGAGAATTCTTCTAGGTAAGAACGCCAACATATTTCATTGCTCCTCAGCTTCAGCCAGCTATTCAAGTACTTCAAACATTTTGTGGGAATTGGACTCACATTTGCCAAATGCTTGAGTTGAGCAATGTTGAATTTGGTACCTCTACGACGACTTGCTTCCTGCTTCGTCTACTAAACTTGAGAGTCTCCCATGTTAGCTGAAGCATTTGCCATTAGCTGCCCTGGTTCGACGAAACAGCAAGCCTACAAGTACTGGTAGCAAAATCAGATCACTGAAAATTATTTTGCCGAAGCGAGAAACGAATGCACAACACAATCAAAGGATCAGTAATAAACTTCTGCAATGCCCCAGTGGCTCCAGGAATTTCTGGTCGGTAGCAAAGGCAGTAAATAATAACTTTACATAAACGTCTCTCCCACCTTTGACAGACGAACGCGGCATTACAGCGATTACAGCCAAGGAAAGATCAAACATGCTCGCCAAAATGTTTTCATCGCACTCTACCTCTAACGTTTCTCAAGGCAAGGCTCTCCCCACCATATCGAACATCAACACTACCATGGCAGAAGTTAAGTTCATCACCATGATATTCGTAAAATACTCAAAGAACTAGATACGCAAAAGGCATCAGTACCGGAAGGAATACCTGTCATCGTATTAAAGAACTGCGCCAGCGAACTAACACCTATTTTTCCAGACTTTTTTCTCTGTCTTACAGAAAAGGGATTTACTCATCTTCTTAGAAAGTCGCTCAAGTGCAACCTGTTCAAAAAAAAAGGCAAGAAAACCACTCCCCTAACCTATCGCCCAATTGCCTTGCTTCCAATAATCTCTGAAGTCATGAAATCTGTAGTTAATCAGCAACTACTCAACTACCTTGAGATCAACAGATTAATTAGCCATAACCAATACGGCTTTCGCAAAGAGAGATCGACAGGAGATATATTTGCCTATGCCACTCATATATGGAGTAGGGTAATTGAGAACTACTTGAGTTGTATATTTCAAAGGTATTCGATGAGTTTGGCTTGATGGATTGCTCAACAAACTGTCGTCGTTCGGACTGCCAACCTCTCTCTGCAGCTGGCTTACCCGTTTCCTTAAGAACCGATCTCTGCATCTTGCAGTTGATGGACACATCTCACATCTCAGACACATTCACTTTTAACGCGGGCGTGCCTCAGGGCGCAATACTTCACCAACTCTGTTCCTCATCTATATTAATGACCTGCTGACCAAAACCAATAATCCTTTTTACAGTTTTGAGAGGACAGTACCCTTGTCTCCCAATTTAGATCGAAAAGCCTTCACCAGCGACTGAGACATATCACCGCAGCCAGGAGCAGATTACAGCAATTATTCAAGATCTGGAGAGGGTTCGAATTTGAGGCGACAGAATTTTGGTCCAGTTCAATGCAGCAAAAAACCAAGCGGCAACGTTTACCACGAAAGCTAATACCATTCCTTCATCCTCGTCAATCGGACTACTGAATGTCTCGGTCCACAGCAATGTGTCCTGGCATGACCACGTTGCTAATATCGCAAAATCAGCCTCGCAGAAGGTTAGTGCGCTATTTCCCAGCAAAAAAACTGTATACACCGCTCTTGCTCTACAAAGCGCAAAAAAAGACCGTGCTTAGAATATTGCTTACACATCTGGGGTGCCGCACCAAAGCACACCCCAAAGCTGCTGGATTCCATTTAGAAGAGAGCTCTGCGTCTTTTTGGTGATCCGGTGTTAACCCGGGATCTGGATAGTCTGTAACACCGCAGACATGTGGGCCGAGATATCCCTCTTATACAGATATTTTCACGGCAGATGTTCCCAGGATTTGGCCCGCCCACAGCAACGCCTGTCAGGCTGTCATGGCAGACGGCAAGAGTGCACCCATTCGTTGTACAACTGGAAATAGCTAGAACATCGCTTTACAAGGATTCCATTGCCTGGAGCACTGCATCGCTGTTGAACTCACTCCCAGGACATCTGTTTCCCCCAAATTACAACCTACAGCTACTCAAGAACCGTGTCAATCAACATCTTCGCACACGCACCGCTCGTCGAGTGCCATAGGATCTCCCTTTAGTATGTGTATGTAAATAAAATCAGCAAGTAGCGATAGACCCGACGCTCATCCCTGGCACATTCCCCACTTAATTTACGTTTGTTTAAATCCAATATAATAGTAGCCATAACATAACTTTAGTGGCGGCGGTTCATGGGTCTAAAATAATGGTTATTTAACGCTACTGGTTCCATGCATAGGGTACGTCCATAGTGCACCGCTTCTCGCTTCTCGTTTCATCGCGGCAGACTAGCGATAAAAAATATATATAAAGTAATCGTAGCGCGTGGCCATAGTGCACCTGTAACCCGTTTCAACCTGCTTAATCAGCTTTTACCGGAATGAATTTTTATTTCTTTTTCTCGCTTCTCGCATACCGCTTAACCCGCTCGGTGTTTGATATCATTTGATGTGCAATACGCAGGATTGTTCTAGTTTGTTGCTCTGTCATTTAAGCAAATATTAAATATTTATAAACATTGATTACAAAGCTAAGATCCGTAGGATGGAAATCGATAAAGATATTTTAATTTCGGAAGTACTTTTAAAAATGATATGGGACAAACGATTGAAGTATGGTCACAGATAACCCAAAACCGCTGATGTGTAAGCGGCAATTTAAATGCGTGCAACAAACTTCGCAGCGAATGACTCATGGTCGTAGATGACTTGAACAGGTTTTGGCTATCTACAGTTTAGTGCGGGCCCGTATGGAAAAAAGCGTTCTAAGTCGCAACAAAACCACAAGCGGAATAGTACGGAGTCATATTCAATCTTATTTTTTAAATTAAATTTTAAAATTAGTTTAAATGTGCTAGTGACATGCCTGGTTATACGTGCCTGTATTCCGTTGTTCAAACAGAAGCACTGGCAATAAATCTTCTTTCAGGTGCCCTAAACATCGAGAAAGGTATGTCTTGTGATTTTTACATGTCAAAGCAAGTTATTTATATATTTTTCTGCCCTGAAAATAGACAAAAACACACTAACAGCTGCTCTTGAAAACTGGACATTTCAAACATCGTGTGCAAAGTATACTTTTCACACGCTTATTTGGGTATTTAGATTAAAGGGCTTCGTCTCCGTTTTAGAGCTTCGCCCTCACAAGTTCCATTCCCAGATCTCTAAAAAAGGGGGTCCAATTTTAGGGCTTCACCCCCAGGAGCCCCTTTTTGCAGAACTGTAGAAAAAGGGACCCTCATACCAGGGGCCCCCTTTTAAGGCTTGGGGCTCAATTTTAGGGCATCGCCCCCGGAGGCTCCATTCCTAAATCTGTAAAAAATGGCTCCCGTACTATAGGCCCCATTCTAGGGTTTCGCCCCCTTGGGCCTCATTTTAGGGCTTCGCCCCAGGGGGGGGGCTTTTCCAAATGTGTCAAATATGAGGCTCCCACACCGGGGGCCCAATTCAAAACCTTCGCCCCCCGAAGGCCCCATTTAAAATCTGTGGAAAATGGGCCCCGTACCAGGGGCCCCATTTCAGGGCTATGGGCCTCAAGGAGCCCCAATTTAGGGCTTCACCCCCGTATGCTCTCTTTTCCGAATATGTAAAAAATGGGTCCCCCGAGGGAAGACAAAACCATAAGAGGAGACCGCCGCGCCGGTGAATGGCGCCTTTTTCTAAACTTATGAAAATAATAACTCCAAAAATTAAGGGCGAAACCCTAGAATGAGCGACGAAACCCTAAAAGGGCGCCCCGAGTAGGGCGTTGTCCCAGCCCTGGCATCTCAATACCTACTCATCAACTAGTTACACAAATTGCTGTAGAAGTGTTTATATGGTTTTTGTAAACTATAAATTTTAAGACAAGATGCTTGATATATTATATTATAATAAATATTATAATATATAATATCAATATTATTTGCAGTTGTAGGAAAAGTATAGTATGGAACGCGTGTGAAAATCACTTTTCACACGAGGGTGAAGTTTGAAGGCACGAGCCGTAGGCGAGTGACATAATCAACACTTGTTGCACAATATACTATTCTACCACACTGCCAGTGGGGCACCTTGTATGTAGCAGTCGTAGAAAAATAGTGTGCTACACGTGCTGAAAAGACTTTTCACACTCATGAGACTTTATGACACTCGCCTACGGCTCGTGTCACCAAACTGTCTCATTGGTGTGAAAAGTCTTATTTTCAGCACTTGTTGCACAATATACCATAATGATACTCACATATACATAAATAAAATTGGTTATTGGTGCGGCCAGTCTTTTACTAATTGCCAGCCGCAGGTTTAAAACTACTTTGTGCGGGCAATTCAACTCCACTGATAGACGCGTCATAAAACGAGATTCGATATTTCATGCGCTTTCGGAACTGTAGTTGGGTTATCTGGGGTATGGTATTCACCAACTTCTGAGCGAGACCTATTAATTTCATGAACGTGAGTTGTTCTTTCTTGTTTTAATTTACTAGAAACATTATCGCTGGCTAACAAAATTCATAACAGGTCCTCACGAGTTAGCTCCAAGATGCCAACTGAGACGAAACGACTGAAGCGAGACACTCACGCAAGCGGTGCTATATGACCATCACCTGCTACAATCGCGCAAGTTGACCAAGCGGGTAGAGTAAAAGCCGGCTAGCGAGAAGCGAGAAGCGGTGCACTATGTTCGTACCCTTAGGGTACGTCCATAGTGCACCGCTTCTCGCTTCTCGTTTCATCGCGGCAGACTAGCGACAACAAAATTTATAAAGGAGTAGTAGCGCGCAGTGGCGGATCCAGGATTTTTGTCAGGGGGGGGGGCGCACGTTTGTGGGGCCCTGCCACTCCATTCTCCACCCCAAAATTTTGGGGTGCCACGCCCAAATTTTTACCCAAAAGGTTTTTAAAAAACGCCTCGGTCAAAACTTTACACAGATGAGACAACAATGCTGCACTAATTGCAGTCATTTATTTTATAAATTATTATATACTAAAAAAACAAATTTGGTATGTAAGTAACCAGGAACAAGATCTGGTTACGTAACCTTTATGAATTTTAACACAAATACTAAATAAATTAAACATTAAAAACAATACGTGCAAACAAATTGATCGTAAACGCTTGAACATATTATAAAACACTATTTAAAATCATATTGCAAAGTTAGGTTTCCTTTTCCCTTTGCAAACCTATCTAGGATAGATTCTAGATCCAACTTCATTGATCGATATATGTATAAAAATGCTAAGCCATTTAGTCTATCTTCAGGTATAATAGATCGAAGGTAGGTCTTTAAAAGTTTCAAAGTTGAGAAACTTCTTTCGGTAGTAGCAACAGAAACAGGAAGAGGATAAATAATTGTTAGCGCATTATAGATGTTTGGAAAATCACTTTTATTACACATTTGCAAAGCTGTTAAAGCGTCATCACACTTACTATTTATAGTTTCGTGTTTAAACAATGTAAATTCCACGATAAACACTGTATGCGAAGGATTGTTTAAAACAGAGCTAAATGTTTCTATAATTTTTGACACCGTATCTGATATTTTCTGCGGGTCGTATTATTCAAGGGTTGTTAGAATACTTAAATCTAACAAAAAAAAACGCTCATTAAACCTTCTGAAAACCATCCATCAGTTAGGACAAAATCTAAAATTGGTATAAAAATAACTCTTTTCCAATAGTTTTCTGGTAACAGGTTATCTTTATCTGAAAAAGTATCACTGTGTGTTTGTGTTGAGACTAGCCGGGGTATTTTGCATCTCTATGCCAAGCTCTATGGTTCATTTTCAGCTTTTTTAAATATACAAAGTTTGAAATAAGATTCCAAGTTCGCTCTTTTTTAATGGAGAGAGTCAACTAAAATTTTTAACTTTGACTATATCAATGTTCTTAGTCTGCAAATATTTACTATATGGTAAGGTAAGTGCAAATATATCTGCTAATGAGAACAGAAACAGATTTTAGAAGAATACCTGTTTTACCAGAAGAAGTAGGTACTACAATCCGATCCCGATATGTCTTTCAAAGCTTTTTCTATAAGAGGCAAGTCCGTCCGAAATTGTAAGATATAGTTATGCGCCTCTATCCATCTTGTCTGACAGAACTTAATAATTTACGTTTTAGATATTTTTTTAAAACAAAATTTCTTTTGGACGAAGCTTGAAAAAAGTTACGATTTCTTGAATAATACACTTCTTACTGTAAGAGATTTCGATAGAGAAAGGTTAAGAGCGCGATTAAAGCAAGGAGAAATAATAGCAATAGCAGAATAGTAATTAAACGACAGTATCAACAAAGCTGTATAATTGGATTTATTTAAAACCGCTTAAATTAGAATATATCTAGACAGACAGTTATTGCTAGTTTTTTCTAAAGGGCGGCATAAAACAATTTTAATTTTAATAAACTTTTAACGTTCAGGGGGGGGGGGCGCGCGCCCCCCGGGCCCCTCCCCTGGATCCGCCCCTGGTAGCGCGTGGCCATAGTGCGCCAGTAGCCTGTTTGAACCTGCTTAATCAGCTTTTACCGGAATGAATTTGTATTTCTTTTTCTCGCATACCGCTTAACCCGCTCGGTGTTTGATGTTATTTGATGTGCAGTGCAATACGCAGAATTGTTCTAGTTTGTTGCAATGTCATTTAAACAAATATTAAATATTTATAAACATTGATTAAAAAGCTAAGATCCGTAGGACGGCAATTGATAAAGATATTTTAATTTCGGAAGTGCTTTTAAAAAATGTTATATGAGACAAACGATTGAAGTATGGTATTCACCAACTTCTGAGCGAGGCGAGACCTATTAATTTCATGAACGTGAGTTGTTCTTTCTTGTTTTAATTTATTAGAAGCATTATCACTGGCTAATAAAATTCATAACAGATCCTCACGAGATAGCTCCATGATGCCAACTGACAACTGAGACAAAGCGAGACAGTCACGCAAGCGGTGCTCCGATAGAGTAAAAGCCGGCTAGCGAGAAGCGAGCAGCGGTGCACTATGGACGTACCCTAAAAAAGAAGGCTGAGCTGAAGCTTGGCTTGAAATTTCCTGCATTTTTGGAGAATGGCCAGCATCACCTTCTTCTGTGTTAGTATTTTTGGATCCCAAGTCCTTTCTAGGCTCCAAGTTTGCTTTCTCAATGTCTCCCCCGGTTGCATCTTAGTGAAGGGCTGTAAATTTTTGATTCATGCCAAAGAAATAGTCGAGATTCGGTAAGAGTACACAGAGAAAAATTTTCAAACAGACACGTGAAACCCAAAAACATTTTTTGCTATTGGAATACGTATTCTTGTAGCCAGTAGGTTGACTCCAGCAGTGATTGATTGTGTGACACCCGTGGTTTAGGAAGACATTTTAGAACGAATTTAAGAACATCCGAGCCTAAGCACCACATACCTGGGTTGGTATCTTGAAGCTTGTAAGAATTCAGCAAATAGGACTTGAAGGGGGCAACTGTTGCAGGCATTCCACATTCAGGCATTACAAGAGCTCTTATCTCTCGAAATACACATGCTCATTGCACATGTGGTCTTGTAGAAGTCGTAGTAAAATTTCAGAAGTGTGGTTTTGATGCATCTAAGCTAAGTAGCTAGACTTAAAGGATTTACTTTCCTTTGATAGCATTTTGAAATTTCCTTAAATAATGTCATTCCTCCTTTCTGCTCTTAATATACCTACATTTTCGTTTGTTTCATCATCACAAAGAAATGGTGGGATTTAACCTTAGGCTTCACTTTATTACAGGGGTGAACCAACGATTCTGTAAAGTTCTTGAGCCCCATCTTGTATAATTTGTAAACCATTAGAGATTACGTATCCGTATAGGCATATAGAATTTTGGCTAATTTAGTCATTTAGCCAAATATCAGCCTTACTGGATCGCTGACAACAAAAGGTAATCAACAGTTATAAAAGGTAATATAAGTTAGAAGTACACAAATTTCGTTACTTGAAGTTCAGAAACACTTTGAAATCGAATTACATTTTAGAAACTTCTGAAACTCGGAGGGAGCGGGTTTGGTAAATATTGTGATTGGAGCAATTAGAAAATCAAAATTACTTACAACGATTTTTTCTTTGGACTGCTTTAGAGTTTTATATATTATTTTTGTTTATAAAATAGTATAAATTCAAAGGTTTTGTATAAGTTATGGTCGGGATACACAAATTCTTTTATTATTGCTTAAGACCATAAAGAAGGGTGTGGTATTCTAATTAACCACTTTTAATGAACAGTATAACATAGGGTGGTGAGAAATTGAAACATGTATTCGGTATTGATATAATTTAATAATGCAGGTGTAAATTGCATTTAAATATAATGGAGATAAACAAATAATGTTTTCTTTGTTAAATAGAAAAAATATATATACAATTCTTAGACTAAAACTTTCAATCACTCATCATTCGTTCCAGTATAAAACTAAAATTACAAAAGGTTTCTTAAATTTAAAAACGTCTAGGTCTAGCGTCTTGATTATTGAAATTAGTTTTTATCTTTATTATTTTAAGACTTCGTCTCCACCTTAACGTTCACACAGCATACCTTACTTTTCACTTGGACTGCTTTACCTGCCTTGCTTTACAGGAATTCGACCAGGAATGTCAGTCTGCCTTCCGCCATTTTATGTTCCAACGGGAACGGGGATGCTATCGTTTCTAACTTCGAAGAATTGCTTTTAAGAAGCACAAAGGAGGTCTTTGTCCAAACCTTGGACAAAGATAACTGAGGTGCACGAAATATTTTCTAATATTCGTGCATACAAGAGAAATTGGCCCAAAAAGGAACTTGACCTTTGGCCGGAGAACAGCACGTTTTTCTGCTATTTAAGCGAACGTCTTAACTGAACTTTGAGGCTAGACAGCAGCTGGACTGATCTAGTACATTTTAGTGGATGTAAGACACTTTCAAACTAATTAATTGCCTCAAACAGAGCTAGGACAGGGCTAGATGTTTTTGGCGCGGAAACGAGGAGAGCTGTGACTAGACAGATCCTACGCGAATGAGTGTTTGCTACGCACTCACTTGAATTTCTTTCTTCGAGCGGCTACTGGCGCCACGATCAAATAAAGAGTGGGGATTTGGCGCTTTGCCGAATTCATTTGAAATTACAAGGGTAGAAGCTGTTTTCTTTCTTTATTTGACAGACTGATTCTGACGGAGACAAAAATACATTAACTTGAAAACGATTACAAACGTTTTCCATTACTAGTGAAAGTTGGCTCTATTGTAATCTCTTATATTGACAGCACTGCTGTACAGGTTCGAATTAAGGGATCGTCCGTCTAGGGTTGTACTAAGGGGTTTTGAAGAACTGGCATTTGCTGATTTAAACGTACAAATTGGGTTGTACCCGGGGTGAAATAAATCTATTTGAGTTTAATTATGGCTCATTCATTCTACATACATACAGGGTGTTATCACCAAACTATACGGTGAAAAACGATAGTTTCTACACGTGCTGGGGTGTTTCCCCAACAAGTTATTTTTGCGAAAATTACTCCGGTTAAGTTGGAAGTTCTGACTGCTCTTGCAACTCATTATAATAAATTTTTAATTAAGTCATATTGTGTAACTTTAGTTAAAATAAAAAGATCAAAATTCATTCCTGTAGGTACATTTAGAAAAAAAAAAACTCAGATTATTTTATTCTGTCTGCAGAGAATAGCGTGTTTATATATATCAAACGCATTGTTTATAAACAACAACAATTTATTACAAGAAAGTGAGAAATGTTAAAAAGATAAATGTTGAGCAAGAATGTGTTTATTATTAAACCTAAATAAATAAGTAAATAAAAAAAATCGTAAATTTGAAATGGAATTTTAACTCAGTTTATTTATTATAGTTCCATTTCAAAATATGAAATGCGATGTGGGCGTTAACTAAAAAATTGGAAATATGTAATATGCTATATTTATTTTTAGACAGTTTTGCGAGTATGCATTAAACACATGCTCAATTTGAATTTATAAGCATGCATATTTTTATTAAACTATTAAATGCATTATTCGGGTACTTATTGAGATAGGGCATTTGTGATAATGATTTAGACAAGTACCAAAGTGCTTTATATGATGACCTAATGAAAAAGTATGAGCTTTTTAAACATACCCTACTAATTCTACTTTTAAAATTAACAATATTTCGAAAGCTACTTATTAGGAATCATATACAAATTTGCTGCCAACTATATAAAGATCTATAAATATTTGCTTTTTTAGTACAGATTTTGTAAAATTAATATAATAAAAAGCTCAGTCAAGTATAAAAGCTCACATCACGCTGAGGGTTACAGATAACAAGTAGGTATCGAAATATATAAGGTATTACAGTGGCACATAGGGATAATAAACTTCTATTTTTTTTGGTTAACCAAAACATGCCTTCCAGGCATAGATATACACGGTAGCCCAATGAAAACTTTGCACCTAGTTTTGCGGTATATTAAATGAAAATCTGAAAAACATTCGGATCTGCCATTTTTTTTATTTTACGGGACATTTTTTATTGTATTTTCAACCCCTAAGCAAAGGTGACAGTTACCCCCAACGGGAGGGATGTCGAGTGATGTCTCATTTTAAAGATATTTTTACCCTGATTATAACCTCCACGTTTGAAATCGCTCTTACTATCCCCGTGGATATGCCAGCTTGTCAAAATCTGTGGAAAAAAACTTTTAAGATAATAATTAATTAATCACAAGAGCTACGGATTTCAAAATGAGGGTCTTAAGACCTTTAAAAGTGAGATATCACTTAATGCTTTTAACAGCTCGATGGGTGTATCGCAACTTACTTTTTATTGGTCAGATTGTTACATAACCTTGCGAGCGGCTTCAAGGATAAGATAAAAAGGAAGCTTTAAGTAAGCGACAATTTCATAATTTGGTGGGTTCGCCTTGGCGTTCTTAAAGGAAGTGTAATTCTGCTCTGCAACTTTGGTCCAAAAAAAACATATGATTTTATTACATTGCCTAATACAATTATAGTGCTTTAACATATCGAATTTATACACATATGTACACTGAAGTCGGTACTTTATATGCTTATGTAAAAAAATCGTGAATTATGGAATGGCGTTACAAATGTTGGATAAATATAATTTAAATATACGACAGTTCAATGAGATATTGTAAAGTATCACTATATATACGACCGTTCAATAAGATATTATAGCCAATTATATAGTCTTTACAGAATTATTAGTGTTCATATATAATTTAGGATTTTTTACTCCCATAGCTCGAGATCACATCAAACTTGCCACTAATCATACCTTGTCCAAGCTATATTACATGTGATTATGTATTATATTAATCATCTTTTTGATTGTATCACCCTTTTAGGCTTAATAACTTTGCAACCTTCAACCATTTATTATTATTATAAGCTTCGTAACTTAAATGACTGGACTAATATGAGAGTAGCGAATATAGCTTTTTTACAATACGTAATTATAATGATTTTTCTTTGTCTCCGATCTTTATAATTTAATGGACTTTTCGAACACGTATTCACTGATTTACTTTAAACTGAGTTACTATTTAAGTGTAAATACTGATAAATGGTTCTTTACACCTGAGTTTGTTTATTATCCCTTCTAACTTCTATGTTGTCTGTATTATTTAAACCAGCAGAACTTAACTGCATTTTGGATTAAGTATAGCGAGAGAAGCTTTTCACTTATGACTAAGCTGCAGATCTACTTACTGCTGAAGATCTGATCTTTGTGTAGTCGTTTAGCTTTAAGGTGGCCGATTTCCACGAGCAGTGAAACGTGGGAGACTGGATACGGTTTCTAACGAAGTAAATACTAGATTTAAGTCAAATAAACGGTAATTACCTCTAAAATACCGCTAAAAGCGTATCATCACAGGTGCGCCACTGAGATAATGCATTACATGTCTTGTTACTGACTGTTTCTCTCGCTTTGCTGAAGTCATCTCGAGCCGACTTTACCCGAATGAGCGTTGAAGAACCGAACAATTTGAGCCTTCAGGATAAAATGTGTTAAATGCATCTAAAGGAGTTTTCACTTCAAAAATCATAAGTGATTGTAGAAAGTCTAATTCTGACATGTCCAAGTCCAAGTTCTAAAAAGTCATCTAGATCAAGTTCCTCTATGAATGAGTTTTCCACAAAACCTGTACCTTACTACCTTCAAATTCTAGGAGTATTATATCGCGTCGTCGAAAAGGAGCAAGCTCATATTTTTTAGCAAGTGATTAAGTGAGTAATACTAATATTTAAGTTTTACAAAAAAATTGGTCATGTACATGATATAATGATATAGATTATGTACCAAAGTATCTTAACCTTGACCCATTCGATTTCCGTAAATTAGACAGAAATTAACATGTTGAAACTCATGATATATGCCAGTGATGTAAATATAAAATGAATAGTCAAGTTTTGTCAAATACAAAGTAGATTTGTGAAGTTTAAATCAATCAAAGTGGAATTTTAAATTTACCTAGCGACCCGGTGCTGGTGGGAGCTGGAGGGAAGGAGCAGATCTAGAAAAGGCAGGGGCACCAAGGCAGGAAGGACTGTCAGTCCCAAAAACCGGGGTTGCCCCAACACCAAGTGGATTGTACACTAGGGCACAGGACACTAGTCCCCTGAAGAGGATAGAAATCCACCAATGGAGGTGCAACCCCAAAACAGACACCTTCAAAGGAGAAGATAGCAACCTTAAGTACCTGCAGGCAAATCTGCAGAGTTCAAGGGCCGCTTCGGCCGTGCTCTCTCGTAGATTTGAGCAAGGAGGCCTCGATATTGCTCTCCCGCAGGAACTCTTCAATGACAGGAAATTGTAAGCCTCAAGCCCTCCCAAAGTAAGTTACTGTGAGATAGGCTGGCCAATAGATCTCGGCCATATATAGAATAACAGATTAAAGTGTACACTAGCTCCGGGGCTTTGCCCCGGCGATTGTGATACAGCTATTCTATCACTAGCCACGGAGCAGGGAGGAAAAAGCTGGATAGTATGGTTCGCTTACTTCCCTTGAATATTCTGAATTTGTTCAACTGGTGGACAAAGTTATGTTAATTGTCCAATAATGTAATTCCTTACTTCTGGAGAACGTATCGATAAAAATATAAACGGAAAACTGGGTCATATAGAGAATGAAAGTAACTTTCAGTCAAAGTATCACTCCAATTGGAATAATTTCATGGAGTTGCTCTGGAGGCTAGGGGGAGGAAGTAAAGGAAAGCATCGTATCTCATAACATGTCTTACATGTCACCCCTTGATATCAATTTTAGGTGGCTCGCCGTTTTTGGCTAGAAAATATGTTTAGGGTAGAATTTTTCCTTGGAACAAACACCCTGTTATCGTTAAAAACTTAACGGAAATGCGCAATAATGATGAATATTTTATCAGAAGATTCCTTTTTCCAGATGAGACATCATTTATACTCTCTGGCGATTGAAACAGACACAATTGACGATATTTGATATTTGAAAATCCACACTGCTCGCGAAATAAGTTACTCCCAATTTGCTTTAAAGGTGGGCTAATAACTAACCGTA
Organism: Pissodes strobi; assembly: GCA_016904865.1. Taxonomy (NCBI): domain Eukaryota; kingdom Metazoa; phylum Arthropoda; class Insecta; order Coleoptera; family Curculionidae; genus Pissodes; species Pissodes strobi. The sequence continues at coordinate 14,764 of JAEQML010072043.1, forward strand.
TTACTTTCTTTTTAAATAAAAATTTTGCAGGAGATCGTTATTTAAATTTACTTCGAACAAAAATAATTCCTGCTTTAGCAAATGTATATCCCGACTATGAGGTTGGAGGCGTAAATAGCGGCGTGATAGGTTTCAGCAAATGGAATCCTTATTTCACTTTAAATGTTCGCATTTTTTTGGATCAATTATTTGAATGGCCGGCTCGCTTTCCCTACCTAACGCCTCTTGATTTTTATTTGTGGGGTCACTTGAAGTCGATCGTCTACAAAGAAAAACCAAATGATTTGTAAGAATTGAACATACGCATTCGGAAAACAATGGAGAACATCTACAACACAGCTTAACTGAAATCCGCAATCGACTAGCATAATGTCAAGAAGTTGATAGAAGACAATTTGAACATTTATTGACAACATAAACATCGGCAAATTTTTTTATATCATTGCAAATTTATTTTTAAGAAACAGTAATCATTTAAGACCACTAAAATACGGCTAACCCAAACAGAGCTGGACCAGCATAACCATAACTGGGATCCTGATAAGCAAGCGTATGTAAAATCTAAGCAAGTTGAAGAAGACTAGAAAATTAAATTCTTCCCTCTGAATGTCAGAAGTCTTAACAACAAAACCCTTAAATTGGATGTTGTTGTATCAGAAGTCGATTTCGTGTAACTGAGCACTGGATGCAGGGAACTGATGTGGAGGTCATATACTTGGTTGGATACAAGCTAGTAAGCTACTTGTCCAGAGAATCGTGACAAGCAAAATTTTGGAGTAAGTTCTGTAAAAAACAAATCTCCTTCACTGTGATAGAACGTTTGAATTTTGTGTATCGGAATTAAAACTTAAGTTTCGGACTTTTATTATTCTATGTTTGTATAGGTCCCCACAGACTGACCTGGATGAGTTTCTCTACCATGTCATTGTCGTAATGGATGAAGTATTTTCTCCAAACAACTTTTTTGTGGTTGCTGTGAGTTTCAATATAAATT
>JAEQML010072044.1:0-15757 GCA_016904865.1 Pissodes strobi
CTTGAATGATTTGATAGCCCACTGTAGCTTTTCTTTAGGGATGACCTAATTCGATAATTTCCAATCGTCTCCGGTTCGGATGTATTGGTTATTCTCTTTTAGCATCTTCTGGAAAAGAGAAAAGGGACCCACACATTTGCTAGCCTTATCTAAAAGCAAATGTTAGTATTAGTTGGGTTTCAAGAACTCAAACCTCAAGTTAGTTTCGGAATAGTTTGCCAATGACCGTGACTTTGTTTACTATTTTCGTTCCATTGATTCCTTAATTTTATAAAGAATATACCTTGTGTGAGTGTATGGACTCTAGTTCCGGTCATTCCATGTCTTTTGCCTTAAGTAGTTAGTTTTTCTGATTCGACCCTTGGACGGTTTGTTTTACCATCTTATTTTGGTTATCTTAGCATATGGAAACGTTTTTTCCTTTATTCGTAATTTAGTTTTTTCTTTCTTCAATTTATTTATTTGGATTTATTTCATTTTTCTAAGAGAATTAGAAGCTTTTAAAAGTGTAATGAGGGAATTTCAACCTTTAATTACCTTATCTTGCAATTATTCTTCTTGCCTGGTGAGAGACGGACATATATCACCATAAAATACCGTATTATTTCGGTTTTGACTCATTTTCGATAAGGTAACATTCATTTTCTTGATTAGTTTTCCTTATCTTTCACCTTTCACCTTCAGGATCGCGGGACTTGTCATGTAAACTTGACATTTTGTTTCGCACCATCGCATCGTTCTGGAGCCGTGTTCTATTGGTACCGTTAGTAGAGCTGTATTACCCAGTACACTCTGAATCGATATTTTAATTTATAGCACAAGAGGAAGATGGCGCCGATTAGAGAACGCTTGAAAAGTTGCTCCGCAGAAAAATCGCGATATAAGTGCTGTAAAACTAAGATTTCTAGTACAATAGTGTGCATTATTTATGGCAAAGTGTACCATAGTTCGTGTGCCACCCGCGACTGGGCAGAAAAGGTACATTTTATAGACCCTTCACGACTTGTTTGCTGCCGGGAAGAAAGTGAGGTTGGAACGGACATAACATAAAAGACCTTCAAATTTCACTGTATGGAAGACTCCTTGAGGAAATGAAGGACAAAAATAAGATTCTCCAGGACAATGCCAATCTGTGGAAAGAAAAATTTAAAACCCTAGTAAGAAAATCAGCAAAGAAAACAAAACCAATAGGAAAAGATCAAAATCAAGAAAATCAACATTCCAAAGATTCCAGCAGAAATACCAAACCTGATGATGAGTTAGATGAAGCGGCAACAGATGGCGGTAAGTCGCAATCTGAAACTGAAGTTTGCAACGACAAAATATCAAATCCTGAAAATTCAAACAGTCGAATGTCTTCCCAAAATGACACTAAAACAGGATCAACGCCCCTAGATGACGCTAGTGACTTGCAAACGTCAATAGCTGCTGACGTTAACGTAAGCGACAATGACATCACTTACGTTATAGTAAACAAAAACAATGAAAATTCTAAAAATCTAGAAAGATCGTCTCAAAGTAACGACACTTTTAAACACAATAACGACATTCAACCACCTCCTAATCAAGATGACAAATGGGAAACGCAAAAGAGAAGAGGGGGCCGACGTGGTCACAACCACCAAAAGGCTGGGGCGACAGCAAGAAGAGGAGTCCAGCAGAATGGTAAACCAGAACCTCTAAGAGGAAGCAATGAGGGCATAGGCCTTTTAAAAACGGCTGTAAAACCTGAATTTTTGTTTCTTTCGGGACTAGGTCCGGAAGTGAACAGCAATAAAGTTATGGATTTCCTCAAGAACAATGGTCTGGAAAAAGGATATCACTGTGAGAGGATTCGGACAAAGAAAGACAAGTATCAAGCATCTTTCAGGCTTGCTGTACCATTAAGTAAGCGAGATAAATTCATGAATACCAATTTATGGCCACAAGGAGTTATTATTAACCATTTTATGAACATCCAGCACCACCCAATGGCCAGAAGACTACAACAGAAACTGTAGAGTTCTACATATTAACGTCAGATCTCTTCGAAATAAAGCAAATCAAATAGAATCATTCATAGTGGACAAATTTATAGATGTGCTATGCATAACAGAGCACTGGTTAAGCGAGGATGAAGTCAGCCTTGATTACTTCCAAGGATTCAAAATGGTAGCCTATTCTGCAAGAATACTTTCCACGGGGGGAGAAACTGTTGTTTTTGTGAGGGACAGTGTAGATGTAAGTCCAGCCAATGTAAGTGTATCTTTTATGATTGAGAAATGTATAGAGTATTGTTGTATTTTTATCAAATCATTGAATGTATATGCTTTAACATTATATCGTTCTCCATCAGGCATCTTTGACACCTTCTTGGCTTCAGTCGAGGGTATATTGTCTGGTCTTGATCCAGCAGCAAAAATCATCATTGCTGGGTATTTCGATGTACAGTTTAACTCAACACTACCCGAAACCCACAAATTTTGTGATGTTGCGGAGAGCTTTGGACTAAAACAGACTGTATTTCAACCAACCAGACAAGTCCTGCCTGGATAATGTCTTCGTGAGTCACGATGTTGGGGTATGTTCTGTTGTCGTTTTTGATATGAGTGTTTCTGATCATGTGTGTCAGATTGTGGAGTGCAAGTTTGAGAGAGTGCATGATGATTCCACAAAATCCCGCAAGATGTGCAGACCAATAACACAAAGAGGACTGCATGAATTTCATAATATCCTGTATGATACATCATGGGACTCTGTCCAATAGTGTGATGACGTTAATGATTCTTTTGCAAAGTTTTTGGGCATTCTGGGGGGGGGGGGCATATGTTCAGGCTTTCCCTGAGAAATTGTATAGTGTGAGGTCAGACCAGTTTAATAACATAGGATGGTTTGACGGGGAGCTAAAAACTATGAGGGACCATATACAATTTCTAAGTGAGTTGCAGCAGCAGTACAACTTTGAGGGCATAAAGGAAGTTATCATTGAGCACAAAAATGCTTACAGAAATGCAATAAAGCAGGCTAAGGTAAGGTTTAATGACAATATGATTCATTCATCCTCGAATCCTGCAAGAACCATGTGGCAGATAATCAACAGGCAAAGGGGCAATAAAAGTGCCCATGATGACCCTACTACCATAACATCAGATGATTTTAATAAATTCTTTTCTGAAATAGCGCATAAGACTGTGAAGGATATGCCACCCAGTGATGGAGACCCATTATTGGAGTTTATTCAGTCTGTTGAGGCTGCCACTATTCCCTTTTCACTTGAGGGGGTGTCCTTCAATGCGGTTAGGGATATAATTGATTCACTAAAGAACAAGGGTAGCTGTGATATATATGGTTTTAACGTAAAATTAATAAAAACTGCAAAGAACTGCATTTTGCTTCCTCTTACCAAGCCTATAAACCAATGCATAAGTACTGGTGTTTTTCCCAATTGTCTCAAGGAGGCCATTGTTAGGCCTATTTTTAAAAAAGGAGACCCTACTGTTCCCAACAACTACAGACCAATATCCTTGCTACCAAAACTATCCAAGGTAATTGAGAAGTGTATGGCTATGCAAATAGTCAAGCACTTTGAGAAAAATAATCTGTTCACAGATTGTCAGTGGGGATTCAGACATGGCAGGAACACATCTCTTGCAATTCTGAATTTGGTCTCGGGCATATTGAATGCATTCCACAGTTCTCAGTATGACTCAGTTCTCTTTTGTGTTCTGCTTAAAAAGCTTTGTCATTACAAATTTTCAGGTAATAGTATTAAACTGCTTAAATCATACCTTGAGTCCAGGTACCAGGTGGTGAGGGTTGCAGGGGAGGAATCAGCAAGGAGCAAAATCGAGATTGGAGTACCTCAGGGATCAACTCTAGGGCTCATACTTTTTCTGATATTCATCAACGATTTGCCTTCTAACATCCAAGGAGAAAAATATTCACTCGTTGCTGATGATGCCACTGTGTCCTTTGCTGCTGATTCTCTGGACGGTTCTTTGGCGGGATCCATGTCGGCACAGTTGAGAACTGAAAGCTGGTTTTGCTCCAAAGACAGGTCGAGTCGTCTTCTCGATGCGAAAGTTGGCAGTTCCCAACCAGGAAGATGTGAGCTTTTTGGAAGTTGTGTTGGACCCAGGATTTCAGTGGGGAAAGCACATTAGTGCACTGACGGGAAGGCTTACCAAGTCGCTTTATCTCCTTTGTACTATTTCACGCAGTGTGTCTAATGGTGTGCTTAGGAGTGCTTTTTCCGGTAACACAGAGGCAAGCTAGTCTCTGTACTCCATTAAGCCTTCTCATCATCGCCTCTAGTCCACCAGACGATTTCTCCATATGACATAAGTCTAACCACCCTTTTAAATTTCGGCTTCAATCGCCAGTTTTTCCCACACATTCTTCTACATATACCTAGAGCCATTGTGGCTTTTACCGCCATTTTTTGGATGTGCGTGTTCCATGTAAGTTTTTGGTCAAAGATGACTCCCAGGTATTTGGCCTCTTTGGAGAAGGATGTAGCTTCTCCAGCTAGCCTCATTTGCTTTAGCCCTGTTAAATCTCTCCTTTTGGTGAATGCCACCACACGCAGATAACTTGACGATTGTGATGCGAGAAAAGTTCATGGGTCTCATATCGGAAATAAGCCAAAGAGCCCTTAACATCGTAGACTCCTGTTCCAGAGAAGAACAAATGTCAGTTAATCTACATAAAACATTTGTTCTTCTCTGGAACAGGAGTCTACGATGTTAAGGGCTCTTTGGCTTCTTTCCGATATGAGGACCATGAACTTTTCTCGCATCACAATCGTCAAGTTATCTGCGTAGGCCAGGCAGTGAAAGCCTACCGCCCGAAGTTTTTGGATTAGACCATCCATTAGAATGGCCCACAGCAGTGGGACTTATGTTGCGATTGTCTGGTAACCATCAGGATGGCGAAGACGCGCTTTTGAGCATATGCGATATCGGTTTATCCGCTTTATAAAGGATACTCTAAAAGCATCCCTCTATAGTATGTTACCACGTAGGAAGGTTCACCGGTTCATAAGAAATTTAAACAAAATTGAAAGTGGTACGAGCACTTTAAGGCACTGTAACTATTTAACTTTAAAAATTACTTGACTCAAGTTTTTGACAGACCTATCGTAGATTCGACTTTAGTACTTTAGATCTAAGGACAGGATGATAATTGATTAGTAATTTAAATGTTTTTAGTAGTTTACACATGCCCCCATCCTGATAACGTTGGACCCCAATGTATGCCAAGAAAGAATAATAGCTCAATTCGAGAAGAAGCATCGCGTCTTACAAAGCTTGGCAGCTTGGAGCATTGACTAGAAAAAATTGTTTCTTAATTCATCTTGTTCCTTTTCGAGAAAATGTATTGATTTTTTGTAAGGCATTAGGAGAAAAATCTCTTTACGCTGGCAGGCGGTACCATGGGTATGGTAACTCGGTAGGTACCATCAGATAGCTCTTGGAAAGTTAAGATAGGAATGTGAAATTCATTTTACTCCATCTCTAATGATCTTCGTGCTACCAAGGTAAAAAGTAGCTAAAGTACCGATTTTCAACTGTTTATAGCTGTGAAACTACTCACTCTAGGGGTATAACATCACACACAAAATATGCTTAGAATTTCACGAGGAATTGAAAAATAAATTCATATATAGTGTTCTAAAACCATTTTGAACGCGCTTTCAAATTTAACGATTTAATTTTGTACAATTTAACATTCCACGCCACTGTGCTCGCATTTCAAAGAAATTAAAATCCATGGCAATACTACTAACGCCATCTCTTGTTTACAGAGTTTATCCACTGCATCAGGCAGTCTAGAAAACTAAAAGTAAGCGACCTCGAAAGGTATCTGACCAATCACAGCGCTTTCTACAAAAAAGCCGCTGTATCCCGGCCTTTGACAAGGGAAGGGAATGGACAGATAATCTCGCTTTACGGCAGCGCGCAGTACGTGTGATCAAAAATCGAATCGACGCCATTAATAGGGACCAGACATTCAAAGCGGCACCTCCGTGTATTTTGGTGATTTTTGTTGTGAAAAACTCTCAAAATACTTGAATTTGTCCATAACAATATGGTGTTTGTAAAAGTCGCAATGACCGAAAGGAGCCTGGAAATACTTTTCACAGGTAAATATAGTTTACATCTAGTTCTTGTTGACGCTAATATTTAAAATTTATTTTCTTTGTGTGAGTTGAGATATAGATTATTTCAAAATATGATTACGAGTATACTTCAGGCTGCCTTTCTTTGTAACTTTATACTAGCTTTGTTAACATTTTCAGTCATGATTGCTAATAAGAATCACATAATTCCCCTTGAAAATGGCCTGTCGCGCAGATGCGTACATTGTTTTGATGTTTTAAGGAAATATATTTATTTGTTATATTTCAATCATTGCATTTTGTGATTTAAGCCAGTAATAGAAGTATTATGAGTATAAAATAATATATAATTTAGCGACGAAAATGTATGACGCTTGTCAAATCGTGGAACCAATACCCGTAACAGCACAGCAGCCGGTTTTACCCGTCCGCTCCCTTCCCTTGTCAAAGATCCCGGCGATATTCGTAGCGCCATCTGTTGTAACAACGTTTACTCATCTGCATCCAGCTGCATAATTCGTGCAACCAATCACCTCAATGTATTTCAAACCCAAAGGCCGTATCAGCTACACTATGTAAGAATACATTCGGCCAATCACTGTCTCTTAACGAAGGTAATCAAGTTAGCTTCTAAATTTCCGCTCTTTAACAATCGAATTTCATAAAAACTAATCAGCAAATTTCAACCGGAGTTGTGTTAAAATTCACAATATCCTATCCTATCTATATTTACATTATTGCCCTTTCTATTTCCGGAGGATGTAGATTATCCCGCCAGAAGGGGCGTTGACAACTTCTTCGAGTTGAACTAGTTCTCACGTTCTAGAAGTGAGTTGCATCTTGAACCCCAACCAAATAGCCGCGCTGAAGTGCGCTCCCGCTGCTGGCATGGCCACATTGAAAATTTTAGAAGAGGGCCATGAGTTAATATTTTTCTAAACGTCTGGACATCCGAATAAAACCTTTGACAGTTCGTTTAATTTAAAATACGATGTTTTATCGTCTAAAATCCGTTTGAAAACGATTTTAAATGGCAAAATTTTATGAAAATCCGAAATATCCGGTCGTTTTAGGGCAATAGCCGTAGTTTCGGGCGAATTTGTCGTGGATTTTGAAGGGAATATTCATTTTAAATTCAGTTCGTTTCGTGTCATTACATGGCCTGAAAAATCACGAGACCGTGAAACTGAACCGCTAAGGGCACTGTCAGGATGCGTAGTGCCCGACAATCCAACTTTCCGATTTCGATAGAGATGAATAGCTGGTTATTGAATAAGCTGTGGTAATATTTATCTTGTTATTATTGCTTGTATATTACTGTATTTCATCTCACAGTTATCTCAGCTAACCGAGCTTATACGTAGCAGTTCCGCAGGAACTTTAATGAGCATTTAGCTGCACTTAGCTGCAAGATATTGTTTATAATCATATATTTGCTAACCATTACAATTGCTTATGCAATGCTTTAGCAATTAAGGTATTGTTCTTCTAATATTATGCAAGGTCGATTCTTGGCCTCGACTGATGTTGTCCATATCGTAGCACAGACTACATTTAATAATTCAATGTTTATATTTTGTTTATTTATGAGCTTTTAGTTGCTTTCAGGTAAAATAACTTATTAAAATATACTTAATTTTTTTTGGGACACTTAAAATAAGAAAGTTAAAGGGGGGCGTCATTATAGGGGATCACCCTATACATTGACCTTTTGATTTATGATGTTAATACATAAAATTCTATAATAAATATTTTCTCTTAACTGCAGATGTAGATAATATCTGATTCAAAACTAAAACTCTCCATGAAACGAAGGAGAGAGAATAAAATAAAGCCTTTATCTTATGTATCTATTAATCATAGCTTCGAAGCAGTCAACTTCTGAGAAGTTTACAAAAGAAGAGACGTGTGGACAAGAACCAGTATGGACGAAACGAACTTGAAAACTTCGTTACCTTTAAACTTAGTACGTTTAGAAACGTGTTAAATCTTAAAGATCCAATAAATAATAGTTACCTCCGTAGTGCGGGCATAAAAAGTTTTAGCTAGAATTATAGAGTGACTATATGAAAGCGAAATATACACATATTTTATCATTATGTCTCTAAACTAAAATGCATGTATGTATATATTGTTGCCTAGTATGCTACCATCGTCAATTAGGAATGGGCAAAATTAATGATCGATTATATGATCTCGATGTAGCAAAAATATCGCAATTATTGCCAAATTATTTCTTACAAAAGAATCAAAAGATGACTGAGGGAATTATTTTAAATTCATTGTTCAAACTAAATATTTGCGCTCCGTCCACGTTCGTAGGATGTTTTTCTATTTTGGGCCGACCGGACCCTTATGTCGGATTATCTTGGAAACACGCCCAGATTTGTCACGTATATCGACCAACCCAAACAGTTTTTTTGCAGGGAAAACTACCTTAAAAAATGGGTTAATTTTGTCTATTTCCAATTTTTTTTTCAACGTTCAAATTAATGTGACAAGTAACAGTTGAAAGAAGGTAGATTCTTTGATACTCTCTGTAAGAGTGCGTTAATTAAGGATGCAAAAACATTAAGTCAGTGAATTGAAAATGCTTTGAATTTGCGAAAAGTTGACAGTAGATTTCGAGACCAAATATGTGTATCGAGAAGACAATTTGACGATGGAAAAATAGGCCAGGGTCGAAAAATTTGGACATTTTTCAAACGATAAGGATTTGGGACAGACTTACAAGTTTTTGCTTAAAGCCCCGCATAATTGGCATCAACCTTCGTGAACTTTAATCCCAGAGGTTTAAGCTTTCCAATACAGATGACCACACATGGGGTTTGCCTTAGATTCTACCTAGAATTTTGATATCAGAAATCAATTTATTAATGTTTCAGTCGCATTATGTGTAAATATTTATGAATGCAAACCGAAACGCTTCGGTATTCGGCACGTTTGAGATTTATCTGAAACAAAACAATAAATATCCTATTTTTGAGAATTGTTTACTTAGGCCTTAGGTAAAGGATGGAATCCGTTCAAGGTGAACTAAAAAATGTAAAATAAGGTATCGGATTGTGTCATAACATCGTTTTTAAAGGCATTGTTCAACCTAGTCTTTTTAACTAAAAAATAATTGGGAATTTCTTTAGGCGCGTTCAGCGCATACATTTTTTTGTGGCACTAAATGAAACTGAGCAGTCAAGTAATGCGTCATGTAACGCTCATTTTTTCTCGAGTACGAGTGGAAAGATCGCGTGTTTTTGACGACCCAATTTCTTAGTAATTACATCATATAAACTATTTCAAAATTTCCTTGTTTCCCCTGTCGAAAAAAATAATTAACTCTTGATGATGTTCCTTTTGAAGTGCTCACAAAATTTAGCTCGTGACGTCATACATGTGAGCCTTTGCGTTTTAGAGGAGCAAAGATATAAGAGGGGGCTTGCGGGTGGCAGGATAATCGTGATCGAGGCCCAATTGGTTGCAACGTTGCCAGACTACTACGATAGTAGCGAATATTAAGATGCCATATAAATACTCATCTTTAATTCTAATGTCCTATCTCTTATTTGATATGGCATTAAAAATATAACTCTTGAGATAAATATTCTTAAATTTAATTGGGAAGAAACTTTTTCGTTTGCCGTCCTTACAAAATTTGTAACTGTCAATAATACCTATAATGATAAAATTGCTGTAATAATAATAGTAATATTATTATTCTGTAAATCCCTATGGTACGCACTGATGTCGGGAACGAATTTTCAAACAATATTGTTAACGAAATAATGCAATAACAGACTACATTGCCAATTTTGCGGAATGCTCAACTGTATTAGATATTACATAAACTAGCGTATCGAATTATAACCAGTTACTAGTTTTTGATCCAAATTATAATCGGAGGAGCGTATTTTTTAGTCAAAAATAACTGTCTAAACATGCCTTGTTTCCGGTATATAGGGCGTATACGTAACGTATTTTTTGTCGAAAACGAGTGGGGTTTCGTTTTAGAAATTGACACCTTTAGACCGAAACTAATATTTGTTCAAACCAACTGCAATGTTACATCATCAATGACACCAAGTGTATTCTTATGAGATTTGCTAGTGTCATGTCGTCATTATTACGAAACATTGTACCTGCTCTGAACAAACTATACAAACAACAAATAGAGAGTGAAGCCTATGTCAACGACAGAATACTACAGGTAACAATAAGCAGTAACCATGGGAAAATGCATTTCATAGGCATTTATGCATCAGACATAAGTAAAGAGAGAGATGAAAGAGAGAGATTTTATGAAGAATTGCAAGCTGTAGTGGACAAAATAAGAACACGAGATAAAATCGTTATTATGGGAGACCTAAATGCAAGAATATGAAATTAACTACTGGATGGCATAATGCAGAGATTTAACGAAGAGACCACAAACGAAAATGGAAATCTACTGAAAATATTCTGCGCAAACAACAACATGAGAATCAAGAACACTTTCTTCGAACATGACATGAAGTACAAATATACATGGTAAAATACACGCGGTATTAGACTATATTATCACAAACAGAGAGGTCATACCTCAAATAATATTGAACGTAAGAACTCTAAATGGCGCCAACTCTGGAAGTGATCATAAGATTGTACTTTGCAAAATGAGATTGAACATACCGAAATCCATAAAACTTAAATCGCAAATAATTAGCAAATTTTAATGTTGAATCATTAGAAGATGACAACACAAAACATCTGTATGAAGATCGATTAAATCAGAAAATATTGCAAAGACCAGTGAATACTGAAGATAGCATAGACCACCAATGGAAAACAATAAAAATAACATACTAGATGCTGCCATGGAAACAATAGGAAAGCGACAAATAAATAAATCAACAGAACTGGCTAAACGCATACATCAAATATACGCGAAATCAAACGGCTGAAAACTGGAACAGCTATCGAAGAGAACGAAACGAGGCAAATATAAAGGAACTAAAAGAAAACCATCGGGAAAAGTTCACAAACGGAATGCAAAGAGATTTCTATGAGAGGAATATGAAGAATGCTAAGAAGAAATAAGCTAGAAGTCAAAGATACCATACGCACCAATAAAATAACGACAGAACAGTGGGCAACGCACTTTAGGAAGAAGACATGGAACAGATACAAATTGAATATGAAGAATACAACTACAAAGAATTAACAAATGACATGATTAAAAAAACACCTTAAAATCTCTTAAAAATAGTTCCTGGGCCAGACGAGATCGCGAACGAGATGCTTAAATACGGAGGGAAAAAATCACAAAATGAAATATTAACCTAATTTAAAAATAACATAGAAGAACGGAAAATGCCAAATGAATGGAAGAATAATAAACAATACCCATTTTGAAAAAAGAACAGAAAACTATCGTGGAATAACCCTACTTGATAGCGTTCAAAAAGACTATTCTGGAAAAAATCACCAAAACCATAAGAATAAGAGACGAACAACAGATCCACTATTGATGCAATATTCATTGTCAAACAAATATCCGAAATATCCCTAGAATTCATTAAACCAGCATACATGTGATTCATCGATATGACCAAAGCTTTTAACTAAATGCGCTTAAAACATGTCCTGGAAATAATGAGAATAAACGATATTAACACCCAATCAGAAAAAAAATCATAGTAGAACATATCACAACGGAAGATATACATTTAAACATAGGAATTAGACAGGGAGATTCACTCAGCCCCTTCATACTTAATTTGATAATGGATGAAATAATAGAAAATCTGCCCAGAGCAGCTGGATACAAAATGGGAAATACTTTCTTCCATGCTATATGCTATGCTGACGACGCAGTTCTTATTGCAGATTCCGTAGATGATCTCCAAAGGTTACTCCATTCTTTTAACACCAAAGTAAAATAACTAAATATGCTCATCAATGCGTAGTAACATAAAAGAAAGATGTAATAAGATGTAAGTTGGAAATCGACTCCAAAATCGTCGAACAGGTAAGCCATTTCAAATATTTGGGAGACAAAAGAAATCTACTTCTCGAAGTAAGAGAGCAAACAATGAAAGCGGCTAGAATTTCGGGATGTTTGGGAGAAATTGTTTGGAAGAACAAATACCTCAATACGGAAAGCAAAGTCAAGATATATAAAACGGCAGTAAGACCTATCATAACAAACGCAGCAGAAACAATACAGGCAAACAGAACTCTACAAATGATGAGAACAGTTAAAATGAAGACATCAGCCTACAATGCGGGTTACAGGACATAGGAAGGTGGGTGAAACAGAGACGAAGATTCTGGAACAAACATGTAAAAAGAATGGAGGACAGCAGACTCGTCAAAAACCCAAAATTAATAATCCAGTAAGAGAGAGATCACAGGGAAGACTACCAAAACGTTGGAGAGAATGCTGGACTTCATCTTCCGGGGAGGACATGTTGTTGCGCGTAAAACCCTTTTGAAGTGTTAGCAAGATATAATAAATAAGATGATACCTACCCTTAAGGATGCGGCCAGCGCAACATGTGTGCTCCGACTTGCTCGTCGGCGTGGGAGTGGGTCAATTACTTACTCTTGACCAGGGCGCCACCAGTTTGAAATATCCAAATCCGCAGATCCAAACAGGAAGATCCTCGGTCTTAAGAATCCTTAAGGGCGATCCAAATCGACGATTATCCGCTACGCAAGGGCGACTCCTAATTACACTTTTGTTTGAGGTATTCCAGAGCAAATAAAAGACGGTCACGTTCGTGCAGGTTTAAATTTATTGGCGTTCGTTAGGCTAGACGAGAACGTATTGTGATATTTTTTTCAATAAATAAAATGATATGATAAAATATCTTAATTTGAAAGCAATTAATGACCTATATCGACATATATTTGAACGGTAATTTGAATTAAAATTGCGTTATAATAGAAGTGAATTAGATAATGAATGATCGAACCATTATTAGACACGCTTTAGCTATAACGGGAGTACCACCAAATGATTACGAAAGATCAAACCAAGTTCAACAAATTAATCGATAATCACAGTTATCTGTCTAATAGTAGCTACTAAACTTTGGGCGCGTTTACCATGGTAGACGACTCGCAGTTGTACATAAATAAACCTTACTGAATTAAATTATTAAATACCGTTATGTTATCATAACTGGACAGTCAATAACACAATATACTTAAATCAAATTGTAAGATTAAAGAAATGTAATATCCAAAAAAACTATGAGCATTAATATAGATCCACACTAGTAGATTCAGCAGTTAATTAGATTCCCATAGGTAAGCTGTGCTTACACCGAAACAGTACCGAGTATAGTTATATCAGTACCACGTAGAAAACTAAGACATGTGATATAATACAACGCCGGAAAACTCTAAAACACGCAATCTAATATACGCTGAAAAATATCAATAACACGCGGAAAATACATGGCCACTAGCATTAGGCCGAAAAAGATCACAAATATAACCTAAACTTATCTTTACTGGTCCTCGCCGATATCACCTACGGTCTTCTGCACGTGGACTACTGCAATGCACCTTGGGACCATAAACTCTCAGTGGCATTTGAGATAATCCCCATACCTCTATGGCTATAGTTGGTACCAATGAAACACAACCAACTGCATTGACTGGCAACTACTTGGTTAGCTACTCAACCTCTCTTCAAGCAAAGCTCGCTCCAAACAAAAATAGCTTGCTCCAGGTACACAACTCCAAGCAAAACAGCTCCAGCCAAAAATAATAGCTCCCAGGAAACTGGCTCCCAGTAAAAATGGCTCCCATACAAAAATGGCTCCCAGAAAAAAAACCTGAAAGAGAACAAGCCCTAAGTATGCATTCTCTCACTGTAATATCAGACAACCTCCTCTTTCAGAACACTCTCAACTCAATGAGTATTTAAAAATAATAATGAGAATATTTAAAAATAATAATGATAGTCGTCCTGCCAAAATGCCAAGGTCACAATAAAACCAATATCATATCCACCCTACAGGTGATAGACCTCAAATACTAAGAAAAACTGACTAATAATATAACCACTGTCTGCTCTTTTAAGAGTTCAGACCCCCAGGCAAGAACAAAGCTTGTCCATTTATGACATTAATATGAAATCTAAATTTACTAAGCTTATGTACGACTTTACAAGTTCTTATAAGCAAAATTCAAAGTAGAAATGAAATTTATTAAAGATTATATACAATTTTATACATCATTATACCCTATTATACAATACGGGTGCCCATAAGACAAAGAATCTGCTATGAGTGCTCGACTGCAATATCATGCCGAAGACGGTATCAGGAACTATCATTAAATACGCTTGAATTCCCCAAAATATTACTTCTTGTCAAAATAATGAGTATAATTATTAATCACACTATGCCAGTTCTAGGCCCAAATTATCTTTTGTTTGACGATATTGCATGATATAAGTACCAGAATTAATAAATTTTCAAAAGTAACACTCTCTATATTAGCAGCATTGTGCAGTATTTCAATTCTCCCTGAGACCCTGTTAGAAAACTATAATGAAATAACTTAAACTCTACTAAAAATAAATCCCCCCTGTTCAGAAAATATATACATATATATAAAATATAAATGTATATTTATTTACCTAACTACGTGGGGTTTTTCGATGGAAATGACGAAATGGAACCAACAACGCTCTCTTCTACAAGCATTCCTCGAGGAAGGAAACGGCGTACTTTGTTCCAGAATACACTGCACGTGACAAGTTACTAACCAAAAATCTTGACTCTCAGGCAAAAATCCATCCAATCCAGTCAAGTAATTCCCTACAGCAACCTAGTAACTGTGCCACTTTTTATCGTCCGAAATAAGATGAATCCCCTTCAGGGTGAATGAAAAATTCTTAAATCTTTTATCAGACATACGCACACTACCTTCTAAGGTTTGCCGAAGAAAGAGGACGAAATCAAGCCAAAAACGACTAACTAGATCGTGAAATTCGATGTTAAATAGCTAGAAAAAAAATTCGAGCCACAGGCCCGTTCCACACTGGCCTGTAATTATACGCAAAATACTCCAGCCGGTTGTCACCAAATTTAATAACATCTGCAATATGCAATGAAACATACCTAAGGCTGTATGATATTATGCATTGCTGGTAAGATAAAGAAATCCAACGATAAATTTATCATTGACAAGGACCTAACAATCACCAAGTAAATCATTCCGAGCGGTAGTCATTTAAAACTCTTGACATCAAAGCTATTCAACGCAAAAATATCAATCGAACCTAAACGTACCTTTAGCTCCAGCCAGTTTTTCATGCTGAAAATATTTGCGACCAAATTCGAGCGACATTGCCAACTTAGGGATCAGACGCATTTAATAACATAACCTGACTGCGTATTTTTAAAGCGAAAACGATAAACAGTCGTTTAATATCAAAAGAAGGGCAGCATATCAATTAATTATGTATTTTCCTGTTGGCTTGGATCGTAACCACGTCAAAATCACAGGGCAACCGCTTTGCCAATTAAACATCTGGCAACGTTCCAAGAATAACCCTTAAAGATAAAATCTACTTGGTTTCTAGTTTTTCCATCATTTGATTTCTAGGTATACAATCTTCTAGGGTGATGTTGAAGAAAGATGCTGGTCACCTTCAGGCTATGT
>MU195417.1:1195-15757 GCA_016904865.1 Pissodes strobi
TGAGTGAAGCATAGTTCTAACACATAAATATAACTTGTATGGAATTGTTAATAAACTATACTAAGAAATAAAATAACTAATTAAAAAACGGTGGGAATATTTAAAGTTCCCTCCCTAAGCAACGGAAATAAAAAAATATTTTTTTGGTTGGTTTATTATTATTGTTAATCACATTCATTGAAAAGAGATAATCTGTCTTTGTGAAAATAATAATCTGGTATTACTTTAAATTTAATCAACTTACGTTCACTCGTCATAGGAACGTTGAACCTTTTTTCCGTATCAATAAATTTCTTTATTACATTCGTCATTCGTCACCTTTAAACATTATTTTTGGGTTAACTTATATTTCTAATATATCTATCAAAACTCATTTAACTCACTGAAGCCAGATTCGCAAAGTAAACCACAGTGGTTATTTTCTAAACATCTAACTACTTTTAGATCTTCTTCTCTCAATAGATGTTTGCAATAAGGCGGCTTAAATAATTCAGTACAAATTCATTGTCCATCATAAATAGCAAGCCGATTAGGAATAAATCCATTCGAACACTCAGAGATTTTTATGATAAAAAACTACGTTACTAGGCGAGGTATTATACGATACTAAAAACGTTTATGATCAATCAGCTGTTAAATATCCCAACAATAGTAGTATTACCCAACATTTGAAGGTCAATGCTATGACTGGTCATCTTTGAAATGTCGTCTGACATCGCTCTAAAATGACACCGTAGGTAAATGTCAATATACTTTATGGTTTAATAAATAATGTACTAGAGATTTTTAATATTTATATTTACTTTGCACAAAGCCTTTAAACCTGACCTAATCCTCGACGGTGACGTCAGGGGCCGGGAATGTATTTATGAAAACAAGTATTATTACCCAAAACATTTTTAAATCATACGACCCAAGTGACCTATATCTTAACAGATGTCATCTGGAGCTCAGGGTCAAATCCCTGATGATGGACATCCGTAAACGAAGATTGTTATAAATCCATGAAGATGTACTACATTAACCGAAATCTTTAAGACGATTTGACCCAAGTGTCCTAAATCCTGACGTTGACGTTATGGCCAGGAATTTATGGCGCGATGAAAATTTGGGGAGGTGATAAGGATTATTACCCAAAACTTTTCAAATCATACGGCCCAAGTGACCTAAATCTTGACAGATGTCATCAGGAGCTCAGGGTCAAATCCTGAGGATGGCCATCAGTAAACGAAAACTGGCATAAACCCACGAACATGTCCTACATTAACAGAAACCTTTAAAATGATATAGCCAAATTGACCTAAATCTTGGCGTTGGAGTGATGGCCAGGAATTTATGGCGCGGCACGGATGTCTATACGTCACACGGCTGTGGGGTGCCACACCCTTAAATTTACCATAGCCCACTTTGACGAAAATATTTACATTCGGGACATTCGCGGTGTTTTGCCCTAATCCTTGACGGTGACGTCATGGTCAGAAATTTATGACGCTGTACGTTACACGGTGCCACGCCCTTAAATATACCATAGCTCAAATCGCCGAAATTCGCGCCGTTCGCGGTGTTTTTGCTGACGGCTGCGCAGGAGCCGTCTGTGCAAGTCTGTTTAAAGTGGCGCATTACCTACTTCACTCCCAGGACATTGGCTTCCTCCTAATTATAACCTACAGCTATTCATGAACCGTGTCAATCAATATCATCGCACACACACCGCTCATGCCACAGGATCTCCCTTTAGTGTGTTTGCCACTGGGATAAAAAAGGAACATTAAAAACATTTGTTTAAGCTTCTAGAGAATTTAACTAAGCATTAAACTTTTTCTTGGGTAAATTAAACTGGTTCGTGCTAGAAATGATGATAACAGTTATGTTAGCACTACTGGAGACAAGAAAGTTACCATTTCTGTTTCGAGCATTCATCTAAGTGTTACACACATATACCTTAACGATTCCATAAATATAAAGCTGTTTGAAGGTATCGGCAACGATAAACCCATATTTATGGGAGTCAGAGGATGAGAAGTCTATGAGTTACCTGCTTTAATAAAACAAGGAGAAAGCTCGATGTATTATTGTATTTTTTCAGTAAAATCGAAAAGATAATCTTAAAGCTGATGCTACTTACTTTGATAATATGAATATCACTGATGTTAAATTATATTGAAAGTCCGAAGTTTATCCAAAATTTTAGAGACGAACAGTTCACGGAAGCTTATAAGGTGTATACCGAATTTCAAAAATCTTATTCGGAAAAATATATCAGCGAACCATTATCGGATTATATTACTTTTGACAACAGAACTCTGTGATAGACTGTTCGAAACAAAACGAGGCACTTAAAAGTAGTACTATTGATGTTAAACGAGAGTTTCAGAGAATTTCTAAAATGATATTCGAGCATATTGCTTATATTTAGCATCTATCGCGTTTATTATACGAGGGGGACAAAAGTCTTTAAATAAAAAAAAATTAAGGGATCAACCTAAATCGCCAATAAATGTTGTAAAATTTAATACAGGCATATCCCAAAGTTGATAAAAACTCAAACATGGTAGGTAAATCGTTAATGCAACACCCAGTATACACAAAAATAAGGAGATCTTTCTTCTGATTTCAATATCATTTAATGTGTAGACATTTGGTTTAGTAGTTTTCGAAGTATTTGCATGGTTTAATTAAATCACAGTTATTATTATTTTTATTTAACAATTAAGTTATAATAAACATAAGATTACTATAATTATAACATATTATTAATATATTTATTTATTTTCAATAATCAAGATAACACCAAAAAATTAACAATATGTGTTCAATGTGACCGCCATCATTTTCAATATTTCTCAGTGCAAATATTTCGAAAACGGCTAAAGCAATATATAAACACATTATAATATATTTTTGAATTCAAAACAAAAATCTATTAATTTTTGATTTAATATACAGAGGTTACATAAAAAATGTACCATATTTCTGTTTTCTTATCAACTTTGCGATAGCCCTGTATTATCATTTAGAATATTTTTAGATGATCCGTTCAACTTTTGTTTTTAAAGTTTTTTTCCACCTCGTATAATCGTGCGAAACGCTATAAGTAAAATTATAATTATGTTTGTTAAGGAAAGAGAGAAGAAAATTAAGGGTTCGAAGGCTAACTAACCTGTTATTGCTAACCAGCAACTAACGTATGTATACATATAGGTATAAAAAACAGAACTCTCACAGTCTGAAGACAGCTCATCGGGCAGCTTCCAGAAGAAATTAAACGGAACACGAGAAACTGCATGCAGAAACGAACTACTTCCTCAAATGAAGAAGGACTCTACTGGTAGTCAGAGATAGCCAAGTCAATAAAGACCAGCAGAAAATTTGACTCTTATTTAGGCGTAACCAACAAGGGAATGCTCATCGGTAGGACCCGGCTGTAGCACCCTGTGAAAGGGTCTGTTAGTTGTTTAACGCTGAAATCACCAAGCTGCGTCCAAAGATGGACGAGAAGGCCCCTGACAAAAAGCAGTACCAAATCCCGTTACGGAATCAGTTTAATGCACCAAATAAGCAACTAACAAAAGTAAGGAACATGCAAAGCCTGAAACTCAAAAAATGGGTCGGATGGAAGGTAAAATAAATTTTAAACTTCCATCCGACACCACACTGCTACAAACGGCAAACTGACGTATGGTGACGTACACGAAACTTCCAGGAAGCAAAGGGGCTTCCTCTAAAATATCCACTTCAAGAATTACGACAGGCCAATAGAAATACGACCTGCGCATCACATGTCTAACCCTAACAACTTTTCCAATTGATCTCGAAAATAAAAGCGCATGATTTTGATGTACCGAACCCTATTTTAATTAATTATACCAGCCAGCCGAAAAAAATAACCATTTGACCTGATACTTACTAAGAAAAAGGTGCTAAAAGGCTTCCTCTTTTCCCGCGTTGTCAAAAGATCAACAAATGGCAGCGCGACCTTCCCGAAATTCTACGTGAAACAAAATGCCACTATCGATCTTGAATTTCGGGGAGAGGCTAACTGTAATTCACCCTCGCCATTTCATGCACCGTGCGGCACACGAATAGACATAATTTCGTCCAGATCGATAATTACGACTTCTTAACATTATGGCGAACGCAAATTTCTAAACGAATTCTTGGCATTATACCGCAACTTACGCCCTCCTATTCTTGACATTTTGGCCGGATCGATAATCATACACCATTTTGTCAATAAGGAAACCTTAAATTAAATATTAAATCTTGATTCAATACAAAACTAAAATTGGTCCGCCATAGGTGACAGGTGTAAAATTAAAGTAGTCCACTTGGCCGAATATTGACAGAGGACATGTGTCAAATATCAAACTTGACAAGGGTCATAACCTATAAAACCCACGTGGCTAAAAGATGACAGGTGACAGGTGTCTTAGGATTTATTTTTACCCATACACAATTTCTTTAAAATGATATAGCCCACGTAAAACCTTTAAAATTATAAGCCCAAGTGGCCTAAATCTTGACAGATGACGTCGTGGCCGGGAATTTATGGAGTGATTATTCCTAGTTATAATAGAGCGTTTAGATAAAATATTTCAGTTATCTCGGTGGCTAGTACGGTATGACTATGGCGCGCTGTTCCGCTCGTTGCAAGTTTGATCCCAACGAGACTTCAAGATATTGATAATCGACCTGGCCCTCGGGCTAACTCGTACGCAAAAAATACAAGAGCCCATGAAATTGACAAGTGACAGCTGGGCTAACCTACAAAATGGAATAACTCACATAGCTGAAAAAGTCGAAATCTCTATAATGATATGGCTTGCGGGGATCCTAATACGCAGTGGAGCACTGACTCTCGGGGCGCTATACCACCTTAAAATGGTATAGTCCAAGGTGGCTGATTACGTCATTTGCCAAATTCTTGAACTCCTCAGCTACTCCGGAAGTTAAGGTCAGGATGGATCTTAAATTTTTCAATCCAGATGTACATGTAAAAATGGCCGAAATTGCCATTGGAAGCAGATAGCTTATCTACTAATATGTTTATTTAGTATAACCAAAGAAAATTCTATTGTGTACTATAATATTCTTTGGTATAACATACGCAAAGTTAGACGCCAGATTAAGCATTTCATTAATAAAAAAATATAGCAACATATATTATGTTGATTTATTGTACAGGGTGTTTTTTTATAACAAGAACACTCAGCAACTTTCTTATTATTGAAGATAAAAGGTAGGTTTAAATTTGAAAATTATAGCGAATTTGAGTGCTATAACGATTTTTTTTTCAGTTTTCCATATAGTCTTGATCAGCCAGACTATGTCCGACTGAACTAGTGAACATTTCAGTTTTAAAATAAAGACACCTGACAGAGACAATGCGGAGAAACAAAATGTTTTAACATGAAAAAAGAGTAACTGAAATGACAGGATAGTATTGGCCACTATGTAGTTAAAAGTTTATGCTGTCAGGAAACAACTTCTTTAAAACGTTGATAGTTATCTAAATATACACATGATTATCACTTCAAAATGTTCTATTTTTATTTTCTTCTGTAAGCACAACGGTTTCTTAATATAGATGGTTTAAAATAAGCACAACCCGAACATATTTTTAATAACCTTAACAAAGTATCAACATGTAGGAGCAGAAACAGGTACAGGACCTACAATAAATTATATTGATCTAAACATCGACCTTGACCAGATTAATTTTTGATAGAATCAGGGAGCGGAAGACGCTAGTCCTGTTACCAGACGGACGCACGCTTCGTTAATTAAATAGTATTTCTTACAAACTGTAGTACAATTTAGGGAGAAGTAGAGCTTGTAACGCATTCTAATATAAATTGTAGTATATCCTCCACTTCAACAGGAAACAGAAGAGACTAGTAGCGTTCCCAATCGGGCGCGTCGTTTATTAATTACCATTTCATACAAAATGTAGTACAATTTAGGCGGAAATAATATTTGTAGTATATAATAAAATTACAATGTTTTGACATATTATAATATTTATCAACGTGATTTTAATATAACCTCTAAAATTTCGCAGAAAGGAAAATTTTTAATACCTTGGAATATAAGCCGTAGTAAATTTTACACATCACTATGGCAAATTATCCTAGAAGATTGTAGGAAATATTCACATGTCAATTTTTTCATTCAGCGAAAGGAAGATAGACACGGCTTTTTAAAAATATAAAACCTCAAATAGTTGCATCTAGACAAACTTTCAATTAGTAGCATGTCTATTACACTGTTATGGAGGCTTATTCGAGCTTAGAGCAGACCTACCATAAATTGAAATAGCTTGAAAATACTAACGTGATTGAATTATGGACAGTACAAAACGGATTACCCACTCTAATGAAGTGCTCGCAAACCCGAAAGTCTTCATTCATGTAACTGACTTAAATTGAAATAAAACGGCTCTAATGTTGTCATGATATTTTCATACTGTCTTGAATTTATAATCTGTGAGAAATTATTCGTGTCATCGTATTAATTTTTGCTAAAAAATTAAACAAATTATGTTCAAATTAAAATCATTTAGGTCAATCTTGGCATACGACAGTCAATTTATAGAGATAATGTATTATCATAATTTAGACATAAAATGCCATGATGATCACTGGTTGAGTACCCTTAAAACTTGAACCGAATTTCGGACCAATGAAAATTATGAGCACTGGATTATAAAATAAAAATGAGGGTGGAGTAAGACAAGGTAGTAATACATTGTAATCTGAATTGTAATCTATAGTTTGAGTTAATCTTGATTCTTTTTCCTCCAGGAGCGAGAGAAACGAGCGCAGGAAAATGCAAGAATTCTTTGACTCCATGCTAATAAATGTGACACCCCTTAATTAATATTCTCCGCAGTCATACTTTTTCTCCGTTTTGTATCTACCTAATTTAGTTAAATATATATATTTAGTTTTGAGTGTAGTCAAGGCTTTATCAAGATATTTGCTACAACTTCCGTACAGTTTGTAATTCACATTTTATAACAGCACGTTAATTGAAAATTAACAGCTTCCAGTAGGTATAACAATTGATACATGAGGGTCTAGACACACTATAGACCTTTTACTGACACAATTTAGCAATAAGTGGCAATTTATATAATTTGATAGTGAGCTTTTAATATTTTGTGTTTCACAAGTTTATATTAAAAAAGTATTTTCACTTACTTGGATTTAAGGAGTAAGCTAATTTTTTTACAAAATTGGATAGTCGTACAGCCACAATAATAACAGGAAATCCAATTAGTTCCACTGGCAATTCAAATATTGGTTCTTGAGCCGCAGTCAAAATTGGCCTATCCATTAGAAAAAACATCGAATTGAAACAAAAACACATAAAAAAAGTCAAACTATGAAATTTCATGTTGAAAAAGATCTCTTGTTATATATACCCGATAATCTGATAATGCACAGTTGGTAAATGGTATTGTAAGAACGGCGAAAGAAACAGTGGGTTCGGACTTATGTTTGCATGCCAGTCATAATAGTGAAAGTGGTCACCACTATACGTATTAAAATTGTTTGTGGAAGGCACCTCGATGTTTAATATGCAATATAAGTACTATTAAATAATGGAATGTTAAGAACAACTCTTTGTGTAATACCTAATGGTAACTCTTTTAATGCTAATTTTAATAAATGATGACCCAAGTTGTCGATTTGCATCAAAACGGATAATTAGGTTAAAGGTTTTCAAAGTATTATATAAATTCAGTTGCTAAACTGTATTTTTAATTGAATTGCAAAGTGTTAGTTTGATATTACATATAGTCATGTGTGCAATATAATGGCATATTGATTACTTTCAAATTTTATATTTAGCAAATATCATACAGTTAGAGCAATATTTAAATCATGTTTTTACTTGTGTGTGCTACAAATTTCAATGCACACGCAAGAAATTAAGAAAGCACAAAATGAACGCTACAGTAAATTATTTTAGACATATCGCTAACAAAAATAATAATCCAACTGTAATTTAAAATGTGTTTAATTTTTACAGAAGCCATTAATGTTCTTTTCTTCTAAGTGGTATTGTCAGAAACAAAACAAATTTACATTACGTGAGAATAGCAGCTAGGTTATAGCAAATGTCAGAAATAGTAGCAGTAAATTTCGAAATATAGTTGGAAGTAATAAAAAAAATGTAGCACAATGAGTTTGATTTGGACTATCACTAATGATTTAGGAAATTTTTTGTAATGCCATGTCAATATTTTCGAAAATACCCTGTATATCCCTAAAAAATGAGAAATTCAAAAAACGCAACAAATTGTTTTTTTGTATCTAATCGTAGATTATTCTGGTGTATATAAGAATAAATAAAATATTGTTTTGTAAAAGAATATCCTTAAATAAAATGTTGCACAAAATGCAGGGTTTTAGTTTTCACCCTGTACAAACCTTTTCCGGTCATACCTGACAATCCAACAGCCACGGATAAAATCTACATAACTTGAGCAAAACAATCGCCGCAAACCGCGTTTTAATTTAGCTTACCGTTTTTAAAATATCGAACCTTAAATATACCCCAAAAAATTACGTTATGCACTTCGAGTGTCCGGCAGTTTAATTTGGAGTAGTTTGGGTTAGGGTTGTCAGGAAATCGCAAATAACAATACGGGAAAATTTAAATTAATTTTTCGATCGCAGAAAAAATAATATGTGTACTTCGAAGGAAAAGCACACTCCTGGCCTCGGTGCTTGCTGGGCGAGACACATCCCCGGGGCCAAAAAATTTCACCAGCGACCGAGACTATGAAACGTCCCTTCCTAAGTATATATATTACTTTTTTAAAATAATATGCGACTGTTAAGGAGCATGGCCCTTAAGTAAATAATAGTTATTCCCTTACTGCTGTTTTGTCTCTTAAAAAATATTAATATTTTATTAATTTTTTCGAACCCAAAATAATTATTAATATATGTACTTTGGAGGAAAACCCCATTCTCGCTCTCGGTGCGATAATATGTATTTTTTCTTCGTTATAAGTACATAATATACTATTTTATATAGATATGGACATTTCCGAAAGTAAACTCCTCGGCCATTCGGATTCCCGGGGCTTCGTGGCCCTGGGAGCCGTTCATGCAGCGTTTCACAGACAGCAAAGATACCGAACCAATTTAAAATAGATTTCTAAATACAAACATAAATTTCGGTACACCAACATCTACAAGCAAATAGACCACACATACTAGCCTTTAGAAAAACACAAGTATGATCCACAACAACAACGGTAAACTACACCTATCCTGGTTACGACGTACGCACCCGATTAAGGCATAAGTTCGGAATATGCCTTGATGTCAGAAGCGACATTTCATGTCATCGCCAGGAAACACTCGAACCGAACAACCTAGAAGTCATGTGGCTCAAGGTCATCGCCAAGGGATTAACCCACTTTATATGCTGTTTCTCTCCGAGCTATAGAGCCTACCAAAGCTTTATACAATACTAGCTACCACTTTTGACTCAATACAGCTTGATCGCATCAATTCAGAACTATTAGTTCTGGGAGATCTCAATGCCCACAACACCAACTGGCTCCAACATCACAACAAGACCGACAACAAAACTAGAGAAGCTAAAGCATTTACCATCAGCTGCGGCTAACTCAGCTTGTAGACCAAACAACTCGGATCTCGGAGAGGGGCGAATTCGCCGCCTTCATGGATTATTTTTATGGTAGTGGCACACACACTAAAGGGAGATCGTATGGCGCTCGACGAGCGGTGTGTTTGCGAAGGTGTTGATTGACACGGTTCTTTAATAGTTGTAGGTTGTAATTAGGGGACACAGATGTCCTGGGAGTGAGTTTCACAGTGATGCAGTGCACCAGACAAAGGTGTCCTTGTAAAGCGATGTTCTAGGTGTTTCCAGTTGTACGGCGAACTGGTGTGCTCATGCCGACTGTCGTGACTATCTGCCAGGCGTTGCCAAGGGCGGGATGATGCGAGCCAAATCCTGGGAACATCTGCCGTAAAAGTATCTCTAAAATAGGGACATTTCGGCCACATGACTGCGGTGTTCCAGACTATCCAGATTTCGGGTCAACTCCGGGTCGCCGAGAAAACACACAGCTCTCTTCTGAATGGAATCCAGCAGCTTTAAGGTGTGCTTTGGTGCGGCCCAAATGTGTGAACAGTATTCTAAGCATGGTTTTATTTGCGCTTTGTAGCGCAAGAGCAACTGCTGCGGTGTATACAGTTTTTTGGTGCAAAATAGCGCACCAAGCTTCTGGGAGGCTGACTTTGCGATGTTAGCAACGTGGTCATACCAGGACATATTGCTGTTGACCGAGACAGCAGAATGATTGACGAGGATGAAGGAATGGCCGATCCTACCATAATGATGTCATGGCGCGTCGTATTGGCCCTCTTGGTAAACGTGGCTACTTGGGTCGTTGCTGCGTTGAACTGGACCAAATTTCTGTCGCCCCAAGTTTGAACTTTCTCCAGGTCTTGATTATTTGCCGTAATCTGCTCCTGTCCTGTAAACAGGATTATTCGTTTCGGTCAGCAGGTCATTAATATAGATGAGGAACAGAGTTGGTGAAAGTATTACGCCCTGAGGCACGCCAGCATTAATGGTGAATGTGTCTGAGATGTGTCCATCAACTGCAACGGTTCTTAAGGAAACTGGCAAGCCAGCTGCTGAGAGAGGCTGGCGATCCAAAGGACGGCAGTTTGTTAAGCAGTCCGTCATGCGAACCTCTGTCGATGCTATCGAAATATCAAAAGCAATCGCTCGAGGCTCTCCGTAGCTCTCAATTGCTCTACTCCAGATATGTGTGACATAGGCTAATATACCTCCTGTCGATATCTCCTTGCGAAAGCCGTATTGATTATCGCTGATTATTCTATTTTTCTCGAGGTACTTGAGTAGTTGCTGATTGATAACTTTGGAGATTATTGGAAACAAGGCAATTGGGCGATAGTTTGAGGCTTCGCAATTATTTTGTCGAAGCGAGAAATGAATGCAATCGTGTGATCGACGAATCTAAGGACAGACAAAATCAAAGGATCAGGAATAAGCTTTTGCAATGCCCAAGTGGCTCGAGGAATTTCTGGTCGGTAGCAAAGGCAGTAAGTAATAACTTTTCAAAAACGTCTCTCCCACTTTTGACAGACGAACGTAGCATCACGGCGACTACAGCCAAAATGATTTCATAGTACTCTACCTTAGACGTCCCCCAAGGCAAGGCTATCCCCACAATATCAAACATCAACACTACCAAGGTGAAGTCAAGTTTCATCACCGTGTTATTCGTAAAATCCTTAAAGTACTAGATACGCAGAAGGCATCAGGACGGGACATGTTAAAGAACTGCGTCAAACGAACTAATAACCGTTTTTTCCAGGTTTTTTTCTCTGTCTTACCGAAAAGGGATTTATCTATCTTCTTTGAAAGTCGCTCGAGTGTAACCTGTTCCAAAAAAAAGGCAAGAAAACCACGCCCTCAAACTATCGCCCAATTGTTTTGCTCCCAATAATCTCCAAAGTCATGGAACGTGTAGTCAAACAGCAACTACTCAAGTACCTCGAGAACATCTGAATAATCAGCGCTACTTAATGCGGCTTTCGCAAAGAGAGATCGACAGGAGATATATTGGCCAATGTCACTCATATATGGAGTAAGGCAATTGAGAACTACGGAGAGTTTCAAGCGATTGCGTTGGATATTTCGAAGGCATTCGACAGAGTTTGGCATGACGGACTGCTCAACAAACTGCCTTTACTTGGACTGACGGCCTCTCTCTGCAGCTGGCTTGCCTGTTTCCTTAAAAACCGATCTCTGCAGAAGGATCCACCATTGTTACAGTTGAAGGACACATCTCAGACACATTCACCATTAACGCGAGCGTGCTTCAGGGCGCAATACTTCCACCAACTCTGTTCCTCAGCTATAAATGACCTGCTGACCGTAATGAATAATCCTGTTGACAGTTTTGCAGAGGAGAGTACCCTTGTAGCCCAATTTAGATCAGAAAAACCTTTACTAGCGGCTGTGACTTATCACCGCAGACAGGAGCAGATTACAGCAATTAATCAAGATGTGGAGAAAGTTCAAACTTGGGGCTAGTTCGGGTTAGTAAAAGACCCAAGCAGCCACGTTTACCAAGAGGAACCAATACGCCGGGCCTTGACATCATTATGGCAGGATCGACCATTTCTTCATCCTCGTCAATCGGACTGCAGGGTGTCTCGGTCAACGGCAATATATCCTGGCATGAATTCGTTGCTAAAGTCGCAAAATCAGCCTCTCAGAAGCTTGGTGCGCTATTTCGCAACAAAAAACTATACACCGCAGCAGTTGCTCTTGCTATACAAATCGCAAATAAGACCATGCTTAGAATATTGCTCACACATCTTCTCAGGATTCGGCCTGCCTTATCCCGCCCCTGGCAACGCCTGACAGACGGCAAGAGTGCACCAGTTCGTCGTATAACTGGAAACACCTAGAACATCGCTTTACAAGAACTCCTTTGTTTTGCACACTGCATCACTGTGGAACTCACTTCTAGGACATCTGCTTCCCCCTAATATGTAACTGTAAATAGGTAACCCTTTAGTGTCTATGCCACCGCCATAAAAAAAAAACAATATACAATATGTAACTGTTAATGGATACGACCATTAAGCAAATAAAATAATACTTTCCCCTGAGCAGGTTCATCCCCATCCTCCTTTGAATTCAACATTTGAAAACAACTATTACGCCTGAGAGCTAACGAAATCTTTAGCAAAATTTAAAAATGTCTGCTAACCGGGCCAGAAATGTTTCACTGCTTTTAATGAAAGGCCGCAGTTCCATAAAAACTTCTATAAACATTTTTATGACAAT
Organism: Pissodes strobi; assembly: GCA_016904865.1. Classification (NCBI taxonomy): domain Eukaryota; kingdom Metazoa; phylum Arthropoda; class Insecta; order Coleoptera; family Curculionidae; genus Pissodes; species Pissodes strobi. Next base: position 14,078 of record MU195417.1, read on the forward strand.
TAACGTTGTTTTCGTATATTTTCAGTCAAAATTAATCTAAAATATACTAATATAAAACGCGAAAGACGTAATTCTTCTCAAGAAAGTAGATTTAAATACAGCGCGGGGAATCTTTATGTCTTATTTGCATAGAAACAAAGAACTGGTATATTAATGCTACTCATGAATACATTTCCGTACCATTTCATATCAAAAATATGTACTTTTTATTATTGTTGTGAAATGTTATGTCTTACATATTTGATGCAATTAATAATTTTTTTGTGGCCACATTTTGTAGACAAGAACATGCTGTAATATTAGAAGAACACTTATTACGCGATTTAATGGAATTAAAACTATTTTTATATATCTTTTAGGTATACTATACTATATACCTTCCAGATATTTTAAAAACATCACATAGGTATGAGGGAATTCCCGGTGAGTTCATTTTCTAACTTCTTCTTAATTGGTATATCGTAGTAAAATCATTTGTTACTTGTACATTAGGGTGGAGTGAAAAATTATTTTTTTTTTATTTCTTCGATGTAATAGTTACAAAAAGTTTCCATTAGGATCACATATTATCCATACTAATTTTTGTTTTAATCGCTTTATATTTGAGGGTCCGCCAGACCCACCAATGTTAGAAAAGAAGTTGAAAATTGCAACTTTTTTAAATTCGTATATAACTGCATTCTTTACGTGTAAATGTAACTAATAGCAAAAATTATACACCGGTTAGTCATATATGCAACACTACTACTAATGGTAATTGCGATCAATCATTTAGAGGGTCAGCCTTCCGCCACGGCTGCGGCTTTAAATATAACGTTTTACTATTTTATTTAATTCCTTTAATTCGAGCCCCGTACTTAGTCCGTGCCTGTCGTAAGTGAATGAGCAATTACTATTAGTAGTAGTATTGCGTATATGGCTAACCTGAGTATAATTTTTGAAATACGAATTTAAAAAGTTGCAATTTTCAACTTTTTTTCTAACATTGGTGGGTCTGGCGGACCCTCTAAATATGAAGCGATTAAAACAAAAATTGGTATGGATAATATTTGTTTTTGTTTTTGTAACTATTACATCAAAGAAATAAAAAAAAATTATTTTTCACTCCACCCTATTGTACATAGTCAGTTGTTGTGAAGTCTCAATCTGACCGAAAGAAGGGACCTAAAGAGAATTTATTAGGGAAGCAAAAAATCTAAAATGAGAATGAAATTTAGTTGATTTCGAGAGTACCTGAGCAATTTTGAACTGCTGCTTCTTAAAAATATATTTATAGAAAAACTTATTGTCTAGGGTCACGCCCCGAAAGGACGACGACGCGACGTCGGTCGTGGCCATCCTCCTACATGCCGGAAAAGTGCGATCAAATAATTGCTAAATAGAAGCGTCACAAGAGCAACCGAATTGACAAACATCCTCCATTTCTAACTTGGTACATTTTATGACTTCAAAATATGTCTAAAGTATTGTTACTATGATGATGATTTTTATACCGATTGGAAAGTAACAAACGTAAAACCATCAACTTGCCCTTATAATATACTAATACATATAGTGAAATATATAGGACACAAAGGTCTTCTGCATCGACGTTAATCAAACAGTTCTGGTTTTAGATTATGACATTGAAGTTGTGAAGAACTCAAACTAAGTTGAGCCGTTTTCTTGCTAATATAGCTT
>JAEQML010072047.1:0-15756 GCA_016904865.1 Pissodes strobi
CTTCACTATGCTTCTAATCTCTGAATCGTTCAGTCATGTCACTCTACTTGGATACTATTTACATGATATTGTCTAGTTCAACTAATTATTTACATATACTACAGATCTTAATTAGTCATGCTTCGGTTATTCCTCTGTTCCATCCCAAATTGTAATTTCAGTAACCGTGCAATTGTTCACACTTACGCTTACGGTCCTTGTTCTTCTTGTTGATGTTCTAGCGAAATTATTGCATCCCTTGGTCTTTTGTAATATACTCTTCTACTCGGGATTAATATGGGCTCGTAGTCTACAAGCCTGGCTAGCTCTTGGTTTTCGCGATGCTCAGCCTTGCTAAGTACCATCTTAATACGTTCTTGCAAATAGATTCTCAATGGAGTCCATTTTAAATCCCTATGTATGTCCTTATTCCTGACGTACCATGGCGCCCCAGAAGCTCTCCTGACTGTTTTGTTTTCAGCAGAGACTAACTCATTTATTTATGGCTTGCCGGCAACACCCCAGCTTGGGCATCCGTATCCTAATTGGGACCTTATGATGGTTTTCAGCAGCAACAATTTTGTACTCAATTCCAAGGAACTTTCCTTGCTTATTAAGGGTTCATTTGGATGGTTGCAACCCTTATCCGTTTTCTTAATTCCTTACATTGTTTGGCCCATGACATCCTTGCGTCCTAGATTAATCCAAGGTATTTGGCCTCACTATCCCATGATATGTTCTGTCCATTAATGGATAACTCCGGCTCTGGGTCTAGGAACCTTTTCCTAAAAAAGACCGCCTTCGTCTTAAGAGGGTTGATCTTGATTTTGTTGATATTAGTCCATCTTGTGAATGAGTCTAATGTATTTTGGAGTTTCCTGCTAATTAACTCAGGACTTCTACCCCTTACCATAAAAGACGTGTCGTCTGCAAATAGAGATCTTACAACCCCATCTTTGTAGTCGCATGTGTATATATTATAGAGAATCGGCCCCAGGACCGACCCCTGTGGTACTCCCGCTTGCATCGTTCTTGTGGATGAGAGTTCATCATTTACTCGCACTTGAAAAGTTCGTCCATCTAGATAGTTCAATATCAATCTGTTCATGTAACGAGGTATCCCTTTTTCTTGCATCTTGAAGACCAGTCCGCGATGCCAAAGGCGATCGAATGCCTTTTCGACGTCTAAGAATACGGCACCAACTCCCGCTCCAATATTCAGTGATTTCATAATAAACTCGGTGGTCCTTAACAACTGGTATTCAGCAGCATGTGCTTTCCTGAAACCAAATTGACAGTCAGGTAATATGTTCTTCGCTTCTAGATGTTGCTCAAGCCTCACTTTTTGGTTCTTTCCACTATTTTGCCTATAATTGCAGGGAAACTTAGAATCCTTACCGGGCTTGGCGATCATGAAGACCCCCGCGTGCTTCCACACCCGAGGGAATTGTTCCCATTTCATGACTAATGTAGCTAATGACGCTATGTATGCATGTCACTTCTTACGAATTTCTTTAATCATCTTGTTTGTTACCTTGTCCAATCCTGGAGCCTTTTTGACCTTCATGAATTTAATGATATTTTTGATTTCGGTCGGAGTCACAAAGTCATCTATATCCATTCGACCCTCATTACTTGCAATCCTAGAACAGGCTGCATCTACCCTTTCTTCTAATCTCCAGTCATCGTCGTCGACTATGTTGTCTTTAAATGTGTCCTCTAAGGTGTACGCAAACGCCTGGGCCTTGTCTCAACTTGAATAAGCCATTCATGTCATTCCATGCAGTGAAGGTACTCTCTGTGGTCCTCTCCGGATAGCTTTTATCAGTCTCCAAGTCGAACTGCTTTGTGTGTCAAGTCTTTCTAACTTTGTTCTCCATTTGTAGTTCCTATATTTATTTATTTCCTTTCTCATGAGTATGGAGTGGGCATTCAAGTAGGTCTTTAGATCGTTCGCAGTTCGAAGATTGGTGTAGGAAGCACTCCCTGTCTGTAAACCTCAGGAAGACGGAGATGGTGCTCTTCACCAGAAAAAGGAGGACGGAGCCTCTACGGCCTCCGACCCTCCTAAACGCACAAGTAAATTTTGCATCTGAGGTAAAATACGTTGGGGTCACCTTCGATGCTAAATTAACCTGGAATCTTCATTTAGAACGAAGACTAAAGAAAGCATACATCTCTTATGAACAGTGCCGCAGGATCGTGATGAAACCCAGGGGAAACCCAGGGTCGTAATGTGGATCTATACTACTATCATAAGACCTGACTGCCTATGGAGCCGTAGTTTGGTAGCCCAAGAATTAACAAGAAACGGCAATGCTTAAGCTCAGTCAAGTACAGAAAACTGCCTGCCTAACTATAACGGGAGCTATGAGAACAACCCCAACCAGAGCCATCGAAGTAATGTTGTGCCTTTCTCCCCTAGATATTTATCTAAAGGAGGTGGCTCTGACTGCATTGCTAAGGCTCAAAGTCGTTGGTGTGCAACCCAGCATAGAATGTGGAGAAACTAGACACCACCTGTGGGAAGAGGCAGTCGGAAGACTGCCAATAGTACAGACCAGTGCAGATAACATACCTCCCAAGTTCGACAAACTATATAAAAATAAAATTAATTGAGCTTATAACCCAAGTTTATACATTTTCGTGGATGGCTTAAAAACCCAGGAAGAAGCAGGCTGTGAAATTTACTCCCGCAGCTTGTGAATTGAACTTAAATGATCTATGGAGGGACACGCAAGTATAGTTCAGTCTGAACTTGCTGCAATATCCATAGCCGCAAAAGAGATTGCCCGCAGGAATACTGAGAACAAGATTATTAAAATCTACACTGACAGTAGACAAGCACTGCTGGCTTTGAAGAGTTATAAACTTACAGCCAGGGCAGTACTAGAATGCTAAAATTCACCGAAGGATGCCGCCCGCAAAAACAGAATTTCTGTGTGCTGGGTTAAAGGACATGCACAGTGCGAAGGTAACAAATCAGCGGGTAAATTGGTTAGAAAGGCAGCCGGTTCAAACATTATGGGAGCCCTTCAAACCTACCTATCGCGACCACGATACATATGATAAAAAAGATCACTCGTGAAGACTTTAGGGCAAGAAGGGACGAAACAATTAACTGTCGACTGGCCAGGGAGCTACTACTGTAATACTCAGGTCACTGAGCCTGGTCTTTCAGACCATAAGGGAATATCAGTCTGTGTCTCTGATCTTAAATCTACATTAGCCTCACCTCAGGGTTGTGTAAGGGTTGTGCACCGCCCAATTACGGACATTGGTCTGTTGCGACTCATTGATACTGTTTCTCAGATAGATTGGTCTTTTCTAAATCCTAACACCTAGCAACAAGTTTGAAACTTTCATTAACCAAGTTTTAACTGCTTGTGATACTTTATTTCCTGAAAAGATCAGTATTGTTAGAGGAATGGGCCATTTTAAATCTAGACAGTATCTTGGTTTAATGAGGATCTCAGGCGAGAAAGAGAACTATTGAGGTTCTTAGTTTCATTAAAAGGTGACAGGCCTGATTTAGTGCCTAATAGTTTAATCCACTTTACAAAAAATTATAGAAAAAAATTAGAAAGCAGCAAAAACTAGAAAATGATACACATATTAATAATACTACTAATAAGGCTATTTAGGAAATTATAAGAAATAATAATCCAACAACCAGGATCCCCATAGCCAACAACATTAATGCTGAGTCATTCAATAATTACTTTTCAAATGTTGCACTAGACATCATAAATTCCTTGCCTAAGAGCAATATTGATCCCCTTAACTACCTGGATATGATTCCTAATTTGTGTGATCCCTTCACATTCAGGGAAGTAAATTTTATTGAAATGAGGGGAGTAATTAGTAGTGTCAAAAACAGTACAAGCAGGGACCATTATAAAATAACAACTAAAATTATTATTAAGAGCATTAAAGAAATAATTATCTACCCCTTAACAAAACTCATTAACTACTGCATAGCCTCTAACTCTTTTCCAAATTCGCTTAAAATTGCAAGAATGGTCCCTGTCTATAAGAATGGTGATGTTGAGAATACTTCCAACTATAGACCAATTTCCATTCTTCCTATGTTTGGCCGAATCTTTGAGTCAGTTCTAAAAGGGCAGATCTGTAGCTACTTTGAGACACACAATCTCTTTAATCCCAAGCAATTTGGGTTTCGTACTAATAAATCAACTACTGCAGCTATCAGTCACTCGGCTTCATTTGTTCAGGAATATTTTGAAAGTAAAAAGTATGCACAGGCTCTCTTTTTTGACCTCATTAAGGCATTTGACTGTGTGTCACATGACCTTTTGCTTCAGAAGTTGAGACCCTGTGGCTTTGCTGATGGCAGTTTGAACCTTGTAGAGCCTTATCTTGCTGATAGACAGCAGTACGTGTCATACAATAGGAAAACTTCTTCTATGGCTCCAGACACCTATGAAGTGCCACAAGGATCTGTCCTAGGACCGGTTCTTTTTCTGCTATTTATTAATGACATAAACTACTGTATGGCATCTCCCTCTACTGACATAATCCTTTTTGAGATGATACTACTGCTGTTAGCTCTGCAGATAGCCTGGCCGCATTCAGAGAGTTGGTAATGCACCTACAGGATTGTGTTTGTGATTGGTTCCTCGCCAATGGGCCAATGAACGAGGCAAAAGCGCAGACCCTTACATTCTGTCTCAGGCCCTATAACTTTGATTCGGAATCACTGACAGGAAAATTTCTTGGAGTTTTACTCGATCCTAAACTAACTTGCTCAGAACACTGTGATAGTGTTATAAAAAAGATGAACAAGGGGATATATGTTCTTAGGATCCTGAGGCAGTGTTTTTCGGGTGGTGCTTTGCTAAATGCTTATTATGCATATGTCCATAGTCATTTGGCTTAGGTCTGCTGTGTTGGGATCACTCTGCTCATGCTAGGAGGATCTTTGCAGTGCAGAGAAGATGTGTAAGGGTTGTCTCTGGCTTGCGATACCGACAGTGTTGTAGACGGGCTTTTGTGTCTTTAGGGGTACTAACATTGCCATCATTGTATATATACATCTGTCTCACTCATGTAAAGAAGCATCTGAATGAATAAACCCAAAATCTAGATTTTCACTCCTATAATACTAGGGGTAGAAATCAATTATCTATTAATCATGGTAGAACAACACAAGCAAGGGATGGGTCAAATCATTATGGAATAAGATTGTGTAATGCCTTACCTAACGAAGTTACATCACTTGACCTAAAGACATATGAGTTTAGAGTAAAGGCCTTTCTTAAGAGGAATGCCTTCTATAAAGAGGATGAATATTTTGAAAATATTATACACATGTAGAGCATTGTGAGAAAACTCTCCTATTTTTGATATTTGTGATGTTGTATTCTGTATCTTAAGTACTAGACTGTATGTATGTAATTTGTTTGTAACTATAGTAATCTGTAGTCTTGTCATTTAGGTCATATTTAATATTTACTATATCTTTGTATCATGCCACTATTAGTAAGATTTTATGATTTGACTATTTCTTTTTATTGGACGTGCAAGAATACTTTATTGCATGCATTATTATGAATAAATATTTGAATTTGAATTTGAATTACTCAGCTAACCTAATGAGTCTGCAGCAAAAGTATACCTGGATATGTCAAGGAAGACCCTACGACTCATGGCGAGGATTCAGAATGGACACTGCCAGCTAAGGAAATTCTCCACACAATGAGATTATACGAAACACCTCTATGTAGAGGCTGTGAACAGGAAGACGAAACAGTAGAGCATCTGCTCTGCAATTGCGACGCTGTTTCGGAACTAAGGGAATCCAATTGAGAGAACGATGGCCAACAGTGGCTTTTCTCAGAACAGCCTCCTCAGGCAACATCGTCGTCTTTTTGACAACACTAGGTTAGCCGATGGTCTAGATGGATTGGTTGACCTAGGGAGGACGCACACAGGGGGGGGGTCCAACGGGGTCTAAGTGCCGTGGCCTTTCAAGGCCGCCCTCTTACCATTTCCAGATTTCAGATTCCAGAATACCAAATCTAAAATCTAGACTTGGCAACATCGCCTAGCATGGGTTAATTATCAACTTGTGCATTAAAACGCGCAAAAATAGGAGAGTGAATCAAGTCTAACTAAAACTAATCCGAATAAATTAAAAGAATTGAGAAGAAGCAAACGAAAAAATCGAAAAATATAAACCTATTTCTATCCCTTACTTGGCAACGTAGCTACAAGTTCGGAAGCTTGAGAACTACTTTTATCCCCTGCACTCCAAGCAGCTAAACAAAGATGAGCGCATCGTTGTTCTTCAAACACATATTCAAAATCAGTTTTTGGTTTTACGAAGATTATGCACTACTTACCGAATTTCTTCCTATTTTCTTGTACTAAACGACATTTCCATACCAAAACACGCTTTTCTATAAGTTGTGTCTATTTTGTTGTGAACAAATTAATAATGTTCGACAAATCTCGAAAACTATGGTAATTAATGGCCGCCTGACCTGACTGATTATCAATTTAACATTTGACATTCATCATTCATTTATTGTTTTCTCAAAGCCTACTTGATACTTTAGTTTTGCTGAATACGATCGTTGGACTTGACCAGGGTGCGTTCAGTAAAAGGTTACAGGTATACATTTCTTACATTTCTGTCAAAAAGTGCGTTCATAAACATTGCAGTGGTATCTTTCAGATTACTTTTCGAAAAGCGCCTGAATTACATACATCACTGACAATAACTATAACATATGAAAATGTTAATTGTATTTATTAAAAATATACTTCAACTCGTTTACAAATTTATCCAAGTTTGAGTAGAATCGAACTTCCTGTCTCATGTCTCGCAGCATAATTTCTCACTTAATTGGAATTTACGGTGTGCATATATATTTTTTTATTATACATGTATTATGCGAATTTACGTCTTTACGCTGATCGTAAAAAAGATCCCGATGTAAATTACACCAGTCCATATGCAATATTATAATAATTTTATTAACGTGTTTTCCTATACATGGTGACTAAGCGGATAGGCTTGGCCTTAAAACTTTAATATTTTTTAGATATACATTATTAATTTAGGGCAGCTTAAAGGTTAATTTTTACTATAGGCTATATTTCCTTACCTTATACGGCGCATAATCAGATCAGTTAATTTCAGAGCCAAATGTGCAAATGCTTCATTTGAATGTATTTTTGAAGATCCTGCTTCATATCTATGTATGGTGGTATCAATTTTCTGCATATACAGGATTACAAACTTCGGGAGGTGATAGCGTTTAGCTAACAAAAATTAACTCATAAAAAAGAAATAAAAGAAGTATCATCATCTATAAGGAAAGTTTCCACAAAAAAAAGAACTGAGCGAATCATTCAAAACCAAAGATGGACTTTGTTAATTCGCACTAGCCCAATGCGACCTAGTCATCGTGCTGCTTAAAAATTTTGGCAAACCGCTATTTTCTTTGGATATTCCATATCCTATTTCTTCCAGTCCTATTTTTTCCTCTTAACTTTTTCCTGCGATTTTTTCCAGTGGTGCTTCTACAAGGTATACAATGTATTTTGGGTTTCTTTCATGTTTCTTTAGTGCTCTATAAATTCATCCCTCCCTGGTGGCAGTAGGATCCTTGATTAGGATGGTGCAGCTTCTATTTGCAAGTATAAGTAGGTACTAGGTAGTAGTAGTAGTAGTAGTAAGGGTGGGGGGGTCGAAGCCCGGTAAGTAGGCGTATAAGTCCCTTTTCACCATCCCCGATCCGCCCTCCCCTATCTGGCTACTTCCAACACCCGGCCCGCACTGAAACGGCCCGTCACCTTGATAAAGGTGAGGACATCCTCCCAGTCCAGATCCTTTAGATCTTCCCGGGCAAGTGTTGGTGCTCCCAGTATCTTCCTCCTTAGGCGACTCCACCTATCACAAATTCCTATATAGTGGTATGAGGACTCCTCCCCTGTCCCGCAGTTCGAACAGAGTGGGCTGTCCCTCACGCCGATAAGGTGCAGATGTCTGTTTAGGCTTCCATGCCCAGTCAGAATACCTACCAAGTTCCTGATGTCCTCTCGGCTCTTTTTCAGCAGTCGCCTTGCTCTGGATCCGTAAGGATTTAGAATCATTTCCTTGGCTTGTCTGCATCCTTCTTTTCCTCTCCACTTGTGCTTTGTCTTGTTCCAGGCCCAGTTATTTAGTTCCTGAGAGATTTGCCTTTTACTTAAGCCCAGACCAGGTTCTGGACCGACGAGGTGGCTCATTGAGCCTTGTCTTGCCAATTCATCGGCCCGTTCGTTGCCCTCGATGCCACTGTGCCCTGGAACCCATCTGAGTCTTACTTCCTTGCACACGGCCAATCTGTCTAGGGCGTCTCTACATTCCTGAACTAGCTTACAGCTTGCCCTGGGTCTTTGCATCGCCCTGAGAGCGGCTTGACTGTCCGAGTAAATATATATACTCTCTACACCTCCTGTTACCTCCGCCTTGGTTGCTACTTCCAAAGTAGCCCACTTTCTACCTAGGTAAACACCTCCGCCTGGAAAACAGTAGCATATCTCCCCAGCGAAGTGCTTTCTCCTGATTTAGTGTTGTCTAGGTATACACCGGCTCCGGATGACTGTGTATTAGCCATCCATGAGCCGTCAGTGTACCATGCGTGTACGCCGCTCGGCGTACGTACCTGGCCTGACAGCCACTCTTCCCTTGATGGAAATTACACTTGGAAATTCCTTCTCAGTCTTAATCTGCCATCTGGAATATTGCCTTTGGTCGCAATGATGGGTAAATCCCTACTCATTTTGGCGGCAATAGTCGTATAGCCTTTCCCTGTGTAGTCCGTTTGCCCTAGGCCACTGTCGATCATCCTTTTGTGAGCCGCCATTGCCTCTCTCTCAATCCAGATCGGGAGGTCCGGCAGCCCCAGGATGATGTTCAGTACTGCTCCGGGAGTTGTTCTCAATGCTCCGGTAATACCCAAACAAGCCAGCCTTTGCAGTCTGGCCAGTTTCTGGGCATTAGTGGTTCTGGCCATCGCTGGCCACCAGACCACGGATCCGTAGGAAATCCTCGGTCTTATCACAGCAGTGTACAGCCACTGGAGGATGTAAGGTTTTAAACCCCACTTTCTACCTACCGTTCTCCTTAGTTGCCACATAATCGCGGTTGTCTTATTCACCACCTGTTCAACGTGTGCCTTCCACGTCAATTTACTGTCTAAAATAACTCCCAAATATTTGACTTGTTGACTTAGGCTCAGTCTCGTCTGGTAGAGTATGGGATGTATAAAACTTGTTAGATTTCGTTTCCCTGTGAAGAGAATGAGTTCGGTCTTCCCTGGTTTTACTGAGAGACCATTCTCCTCACACCAACCTTGAACTATCCGACACGCCACTTGAATACGCTCGCAGACCGTTCTCACGACCTTGCCCGTGATCATTACTAACCCGTCGTCATGCTTGTGCGTAAAATCCCTCAAGATTTAACCTTCTCAGGAGGCTGTCCATCACCAGGCACCACAAATGTGGCGAGAGGCAGCTGCCTTGTGGGTAACCCCCTCTTACCCCGGCTTCGACGCGAACTTCTCCCAGCGTGGCGCTGATCTTTCGGTCTTCCAGTGCCGTTTTTACCCACTTGACCAAATGAACTGGTGTTCTCTTGGCCTGGAGGGCTTGACAGATAGTTTTCGTTTTAGCCTTATCGAAAGCTCCTTCTACGTCAAAGAAGAGCGCTAGCGCCATTTCTTTGTTTTCTATTGCCTTTTCAGCCCTTCTAACTACAGAATGGAGAGCCGTTTCAGTCGACTTCCCCCTTCTGTAGGCGTGCTGATTATCATGTAGAGGAGAATCAGTTAAGATCTCTTCCATGATGAACCTGTCAATCATTTTTTCCATTGTCTTCATTAAAAATGAAGTTAGACTTATAGGCCTAAAGGACTTGGGATGGGAATAGTCTCTCTTCCCTGCCTTGGGGATGAAGACGACATCCGCTGCTCTCCAAGCTTGTGGAACGTACCCTAGGGCTATGCTGGCCTCGAATACTCTCTTTAAGTATGGGAGTAACGTGTCATGGCCCGCCTGCAGCATCATGGGTATAATTCCATCCGGCCCAACTGCCTTATATGGACTGAACTCCCCCACTGCCCAAGTTATGGATTCCTCAGTCACCACACTGCGGGCAAGGTTCCAGTCCATCTCTGGCTCTGGTTCCTCGTCCCAGTTGGTAGTCCGGGGAAGTGGGTTTTTAGAAGAAGCTCTATCGTTTCCTCTCTGTTCGCCGTCCATTGTTCGCCTGTTTTCAGAGAGCCAATCTCTTTTTGTCTTTCCGAGCCCAGCAGCTTAAGCAGACGCGCTGAGTCCGAGAGAGACTCCATCTCTCCACAGAATTTCCTCCAGCTGTATCTTTTGCTGTGTCGGACCTCGATTTTAAATTTCCTTCTGGCTTCCAGATACACATCCCGGATCTCCTGCAGCCCTTCCCTGAAAGCGTGGCGGTGTGATCTTCTCACGTCTTTTTTAAGACGGTCCAGAGTATCACTCCACCAAGGCAGCCTCTTGGCGCTCGCTTTCTTAAGTGGGCACGCTTGTTCATAGGAGTCGATGATTATACTGTTTAGCTTTACCACCTCAATTTCTAGTTCTTGGTTTGATGAAATAGCCTGCCCTAAAGTTCCCATGGACATTACCAGACTTTCCCTAAATTTGTTCCAGTCTGTTGCCCTCGGAATTCTTTTCAGTGGCTTCTCCATCTTATCCGATTTAATTTCGAATCGGATCATTCTATGATCGGACATAGTTATGTCCCTACTTACCCTCCAATTGACTACCTTTTCCGCAAATGCTCGAGTTACCACGGTAATATCGATAACCTCCTGACGAAGCCGATTCACAAAAGTTTTTCCGATACGAAATACTCTAATAAGGCCGTACCTTTCGCGTTAGTGTTAGTGCTCCCCAAAACGATATTATGCGCGTTTGCATCACACCCCACGATAAGTGGAAAACCTTTGTCTTTACTGTATTCTATTAACCTTATTAATTCTTCCGTTGGGGGAAGTTGGTACTAGGTAGTATCGTTTGTATTATGGATAGAAAAATCGTACAAAAATTATAGCAAAACCCTCATAAATGTTAACAATGCTAAAGTAATTGCAAAAAAATATCATATTGTTGTTTTTTGTTCCATGTGCTTTCGATTTTTTAAGTTTTTTTCAAAAATTAGTCAATTATAATTTGTATGAAGGTTTGCAATTGAGTAATGAGACTGCCTGGATCGTGTGAAACTGGTGGGAACCGGATTTTTTGTTTGTCTTGAGTGAAAATAGTGCCAGCAAAACTCTAACCTAACATGCCGAATAAAGTTTGCTACAAGTGTAATTCAAATTGTATTTTCAGGGAGGAGAAAACTAGCTGTAGTCCTTTTGATTATCCCTGTGATGTATGTTTAAGGGTAATTTGCCAGGAATGCAAAAAAAACAGGCACAGGAGATGAGAGTGATACCGAGTCAAACTCGAACACTTGTTCACATGTGTCCTGAATGCCTTGCATACTTCAGGCAGTTTCCAAAGATAGTGAAATTAGTAGACTCGTTGAAGACTGAGGTTTCAAGACTGAAATCTAAATTCCTGAGTCCGGAGGCATCGGTTAGATCTAAGCTGGAGGATCATGGAGATGGGAAAATGTGGAGGCTATCGAGGGTGAAATGAAGCAACTGAAGTCCAGAGTCACTTATAACAGTGATAATATCTCCAAAGTGTTTTCTCAGGTGTAAATTCCATAAAGGATACCAATTCTGAACTGGCGAGATTCCTGATTCCCGGTAATACTGTCCAGTTACAGAATCAGGATAGGATAATGACACAGCCCGAACCGAAAGCAACAGGTAGTAAAGTCACAAGTCTGGAACCGTTTGCTTCCAAGACTGATGGGGTTAGCTTAAAATCGATTGATCATATTTGTACTGGCCCTGAACTCCCGGGAATAGAGGTTGCAAACAGAAACATTGGAGGAAGAATAGCTAGGCTTTCTTGGATATATATTTAGATGTCTCTACTACTCCTAATGACATTCTACAGGTCCGGGACCCTAAATTTGCAGATGAAAACCAGTGCCACAAACTACCCTCAAGGTTTAGGAACCCAAAGAGTGCCGCCTTCAAATTGGGCATTCCCGACGAGCTGGAGGCTCAGTATTTGTCTAAAGACTTTTGGCTCGATGGTTGTTTTGTAAATCGTTATGTGGCGAAGAGTGGAAGCAACAATCCACAGCCTCATCGAAACCCAAAAAACTTTCTGAAAGTACAAACCAGCCAGCACATGAAATAGATAAATTAAATGGTCTTGGTAAAGCACCCCGATCAGATGTCTCTGCTGGCTATCTGGTTGTGGTTGAACTTCGAGTTGTAAATCTGAATGCTAGAAGCCTGCGTCTTAAATCCTCTGAGTTGGAACTATTTTTACATACACAGAACTACCCAGAAACAGTTTGTGTAACTGAAACCTGGCTACCAGACAATGAACTGAGTTGCTTTAGACTGGAAAACTATTATCAGGCTGCTTTCTACTGTAGGAATGAGAAACGTGCTGGAGGTACTGCAATTTTTGTACATGAAAATCATCCTAAATTTCGTACGTGATTTTAATTATAATTTTATGTGTACTGGTAGTGACGTAGTTTCAATTATTGTTAATATTTTTTGCTCTTATGGTCTTATATTTTCTTTCTCTGAACCATCAAGAATATGTGGCTCATCCAGCAGTCAAATCGATAACATGTTCACAAACCTTTACGTTACTCAAACCTCAACAGTTGACATAGCATTCTCAGACCATAATGCCCAAATATTGTCCTTTAACTTTGGAGAGTTTTGTCGACCCGAATCTCCCCCTCAAAGACATTTTAATTTTGAAAACCTTAATTACTTCAATTTCCTGTTCTCTAAAGAATAATGGCATTATGATCTTCACAACAGGGAATCATATGTGAAATTCTCTTGTTTCTCCTCGTATTTTGGTGGCTTGTTCTTTCGGTGTTTTCCCCTTGTTGAGAGTAAAAATTACTCATCTAAAAAGCGAAATTCATGGATAACTCCCGTGGTCATTAATGAAGGAATAAAACTCGGAACCCTGTGTAGGGATGCTAAATCTTTTGAGGGCCAAGCCCTTAAACTATTATACAAAACTTATAAAACTAATATTGCCCTTTCAAAAAAATCTTTTAACTCTAATAATTTTAGTACGTCTAGTAATATCTCAAAGACTGCATGGGAAATTATAAATTCTCAGACTCAAAATAAGTCCAAGAGAAATCAGATTCCTGAAAAGGTCACTACTTCTAATAGGGAGGTCACTGGACGTGATGATGTTGTTTCAGCGTTTAATTCCTTCTTTGTGGAGTCAGTCAACAAACTTATGGCTTTCACTGATCTAAAGCCTCCAAACCACTTATATGATCCTAATTGTCATTCCTTGTACCTCGATCCAGCTGAAGACCAGGAGGTCCTTGAAATTGTTAAATCTTTAAAAAATCATCTTGTGGTGCTGATGCAACTTAATTGGCAAGTGTATAGATATTGTCTCCTTTAACATATCTCATAAACATCTCATTTGAACTTGGCTACTTTCCACGGGAATTGAGGCATGCTGTGGTGGTTCCCATTCATAA
Organism: Pissodes strobi; assembly: GCA_016904865.1. Lineage (NCBI taxonomy): Eukaryota > Metazoa > Arthropoda > Insecta > Coleoptera > Curculionidae > Pissodes > Pissodes strobi. Next base: position 13,637 of record JAEQML010072047.1, read on the forward strand.
AAAGAGCAGTATGTCGGCCGTAGAAAACTACAGGCCCATTGCCCTCCTATCAGTATTCTCAAAAATCTTTGAAAAGGCCTTTCGAAAAAGATTGGTCTCATTTTTGAACACATTCAATATACTCAATTCCCATCAGTTTGGATTCAGGGAGGGTCTTTCAACGAGTGATGCCATACTTGCCTTTCATTCTAGGATTCTCCAAAACTCCAACAATAAGCTAAAGGCCATTGGAATCTTCTTCGATTTCACGAAGGCCTTTGACACCATAAATCGTGCCAGACTGTTATCTAAGTTGGAGCGGGTGCGGGGTATCTGACCGATAGGACTCAGGCTGTCAGATTGACGGATGCTACTGGTGTGTCTGTGTCTGATTGGGCGGATATTAAGACTGGTGTGCCCCAGGGCAGTGTACTGGGTCCGGTTCTTTTCCTTCTTTTTATAAATGACCTTCCCAATATGCTGGCTCAAAATAGTGGTGGCTGGTGAGAGCTATGAAAATCTGTGCATCAAGGCTACTCATTGTGTACATGAGGTTTCTACCTGGTGTGAACTAAATGGGCTCTTTTTAAACAGCTCTAAGATGAACCTAATCAACTTCACACCTCTCAGAGTCACAAAGAAGTTTGCTGGTTAGGGACAAATCCTCAATTCTTGTACAGCAAGATTGTGTAAAGTTCCTGGGCCTCACGCTTGACCAGCACCTATCTTGGTGTAGCCATATTGATAATGTATGTAACAAATTAGCCTCAAAAAATTATGCTGTTTTACAGCTAAGAAATAATGTTGACATTCCTACCTTGAAAACTTTTTACCATGCAACCATCAACTGAATTATGGCTTATGGTTTACTGGCCTGGTGAAACTCTAGTCACATTGAGACAGTGCTTATAGCTCAGAAGAGGATAATAAGAAGTATAGTTCCATCGTTCACTTCGACAATCTTGTCGTGAGACATTTAAAGCAAACAAAATCCTCACAGTCATCAACCTTTAAATTTTGTAATGTGCCTGCTACATTTTCTCTAACCAAAACCTGCATACTAGGGTTGGGGACATAAACCCATACAATACTAGAAATGCTGACCAGTTGTTTGTTCCAACTGCTCGCTTGTCTCAAGTGCAGAATAGGCCAGAAATAACTTCTTTGAGAATATTTAATCATTCACCTACCTCTGTTAAAACGTCATCGTCTCAGCATATTTTTAAGAGGAGGGTCAAGACCATATTAATGGAAAACCCATTCTATAGATTGGGTGAATTTTTCGTGTATACTTTTTAAACTTTTTTATAGCTTAGATCATTATTTTATTATGTATAACTTTTAAATGTTTTGGCTATTAGATTTTTTTTGTGACAATTCCTATGCATGTAATGATGCCATTTAAGGAAATAATAAATAAATAAATAAATAAATTTCGAAGAAAAGCTTAGATTTTTTGATCGTAGCAGGTAGGATCTTCCTTTATCCTCTGACTCCTTCTCCATTGTAAGTTTGATGGTTGGCCTTAACCCGTTAAGATGGTTAAGAAGCTGGTCCAGATGCTGTCCCTTATGGTTCTAGGTGATGAATCTATCATCGACATGCCTTAGCCATAATTTCGGCGTATGCTTGGAGAATTCAATTGCTTCGTCATCAAACCGGTTGCTTCAAATCAGTTATTGCAGATGAAAGTGGTGAATCTAAACGCAGTCCATCCTTCTGAGAGAAAGACATTACCTTTTCTTGAAAGTAAGAATTATTCAAGCAATAACATACCAGTGATGCTCCTACAAGGAATGCAGACATGTACCTTTCTTCCCGAAAGGAAAAATACTTTACTGACCTTCGTAGATTTACTCCTTTCGGAGTTTCCTTCTTCCTGCCCTATTTTTTTCTCTTATCTTTTTCCTGCGATATATTTTTCCAGTGCCACTTACCGATGGTGCTTCTACAAGGTATGCAATGTATTTTGGGATATTTTGGGTTTCTTTCATGTTTCTTTAGTGCTCTATAAATTCATCCCTCGATGGTGGCGGTAGGATCCTTGATTAGGATGGTGCAGCTTCTATTCCCTATACTCTATTTCGAAATGATGCGAAGTAATAAATCATTTTCTGATGGCTGATACATAGGCGTACATA
>MU195418.1:0-15313 GCA_016904865.1 Pissodes strobi
AAATTTCAGTATAATCGAAAATGTCTTCATTGACTTTATTCAATTAATAATAGCTATTATTATTATTAGTATTCTAACCCGTAATGGTGTAAAAGCACTTATTGTATTGTATAATAGACGCGAGAGAGATAAAGCTATGAAGAAAAGTGGGATACTAGAGTGCTCGGGAAGCGAGAGATCGGCCGGTCGCTGCTTGAAGAAAATTACTTTTTTACATTTAATTCTATTTTGCCATTACCATTTGAGAGAAAAAAAATTATTCATGCACCTATGTATTCTAAATACTTAAGGCAAACTTTTTGCAAGAATAAAAATTTTTGATTTGAGCCTTCATTTCGGAGAGAATACACGTTCATATAATAATCTCGATTTTTAGGTATACTGCCCTTTTGCCCGTTATGATTTTTTATTACCTTCGGATTTTGAATTAATATAATAAAGCCTTCATTCTGTGAAAATTTCAGCTTGTAACCCCGAGGTGCCCACAGAAGTCAAGATAAATTATAAGTAGCACTCTACTATATACCTTGTTGGTGCTTAAAACAGATTGTTTACACGCAACATAATGTTTACATTTAACATAACAAAAGAGATCAAAATAAAAACAATGATATTTTTATTCCTTCCCACACAAATCAGTAACGAACGAGAAAATTATCAACATTATAAAATAACTGCACTTTAGAAAGTAGAGACACAGTTTATACCGTACCCGAATCAGTTAAACAACTCTCCACGTGTTTTGAAGCCAAGCACTTCAACCAATAGGAGAGCTGGGAGTTCTTATTTTGTGCCTGCGCTCAATGAGTGAACGCTGCCTTTCTAAATAAAGCATCAGTTCGGCATATATTATGTACGTCTCTTTTCAATAAGATACCGCCTGTAAAGAGGAAGAGATAGAGATAGTGTTGGCGAGAATTAACCGTAAAACGAGGCACGCAACAGGCTTGTATTGTGCTTGTATTCAGATGAGATCTTGATTATTGATTTTCTGCGCGGCGACAGGAAAAGTATGTTGATTGAAAAGGAACCGAAACGCGAAAACTACCATCTTGTGTGTTCGAGAGTCGGCTTTGTTTGTAGTGCTTTTTGTGGACTGATTTCGCGAATTTTGTGTATTAGATCCATAGATTTAGTTATATGGCTATGATTAGATCCTAGTTCGACTCTGTCTACGGCCCAGCTGGCCGTATAATTCTGACGTTTCCAACTAATATTGCGCATGCTCGAGATATGAGAATCCATGAAAAAATTGAATTTGGCTTCACTAACATTGAAGGTGCCGACTCAGAGTTGTATAACTGATTCGGGTACGGTATAAACTGTGGTAGAGATGTAACGGATAAGCATTGCGGCGGACTACCGGCCAGGGACGGGACACCGGACGTCCGGCTGAACTTATCATTTCAATTATTTTCTCCATTATTTACAATACACTTCACCTTTTAAAACCCTATAATTGTTTTAAAAGTAGTACCTTTGTTAAATTGTTTCCTGGTACTTATACAACATTTTACCAAGCTGTAAGTTTATAACGCTTGAGCTTAAAATTTTATACAAATATCATAAAAAGTTTAGTTTGGCCAAAAAGATACAACAGGTTATTTATTTTAAGATCAATAATTATAAAAATATGCAAATACATACAAGTAGACCAAAAACCGCCGAAAACAAACCACTAATCGATTTTTATGGCGTTATCATCGAGCAAGCGAAGAGCGGGTATTGACACTACTTGTTTCTGTGAATCCCGGAATGCGCCACACAACGAATATTTTAAATTTACATTTCAACTGTATGTACCTGTTCGTCGTATCTCGTTCATTTGTGTTGACGTTAAATCGAAGTAAAGTTTGAACTTTTTCGGAACTTGTGATGAAAATAAGTCTTTTGGAAAATGTAAGCTCTGTAAAAATGAGTTTTCCGCAGAGGCGAAGAACAATCTGCGTTAATCATCAAAAACGTTAATTATCGTCCGTCCATTTTAAAAATATGAAGAAGAAAAATCGTGGCTTATGTCCGCTAAAACCACGATTTTTCTTCTTCATATTTTTAAATCTGCGTTAACTTCACCGTTACTCAGACGTTTGAAAACAAGCCATATAAGTGAGTATGATATAAAGTCCTATCATTTCACCAATAAAAATGAAAACTAGTTGTGAGAAATGATTTGTTGAATAATCAGCCATATGTTTAATGGAAAAAAAAATTGAAATTGGTAAATATTTGGCATATTAGTAAAGGAAATATTAACTTAATGTTACGTGATAGTGGGGACTGTAAAAATGTGCTAACATGTAGTCGTTTCATACATACTTTGCAATTGATAATTTTGGAAATCATCAAAACACAAAAAGTTGTTTCAGATATTTTAATCACTCTTTCGTAGCTAGAAATAAATTGAAAAAAGTTCGAATATAACCTTCCCCAGAAAAAAAATTGTTCAGGTGGGACTCAACATAATGGATGTCCCGCAAGTTTTGGAAAAAAAAACATGATCTAGAACAATTAAAAATAAATATCTATCTCAATTAATACTACATATTTAGTCATTTATATACAACAAACAAAAAAACTAAAGCATTGCGAGGGGTCCATTGTCTTCAATAGAGCGCAGTTTTTGGGGCACCCGTTACTATATGTTGAAAATATTGCAAGATTTAAAGAGGCCTATTACTATATGTTCTGCTGATGCTGAAGACAATCAAGGTTTTACCAGTTTAACCAGTACCCAGTGAGAACTGATGAACTTTGGCGGTCATTTGAAGAAGTAACAAGAACAATTAGTTCTACAGAATCAATAATTTCGGACGTTATTCCGATAGTGGCCACTTTAAAATCTATTGTCCATTAATTCTGCCATTCATGAAGTCGGCACAACAAAAGAAGCCCTTCTAGAAACCATTACCAGACCATTTCGGAATACTGAAACAAATAAGCATTACATGATCGCCATATACTAAATCCCAGGTATGAAGTAGCCTTTTTTTCACATAATAATAGTTTCCCTATAAAGCAAATTGTTCTAAAGGAAAGCAGAAAATCGAAAAATATTGAGGGCAATACTATAGCTAGTGTAGTATCTGCTAGTAATGACGAGAGCGAAGAAAAACCGTTATCAAAAAAAAAATGCTAAACATGAAGAATCGTTGCGGAAATGTTTCGACAGTATCGCTACCACCTCCAGTTCAGACACACGTGATATCCCCGTGGAACAGTTGGAAATTATTTGGTAGAAATAGTACCAATTTGTGTTTCTGGATCTGGCTAATATCTCAGAACGATATTAAGTGAATAAAAGTGCGTGCAAGATTAACTCCACAAAATGTTGAAAAACTATTATTTATCGCCATAACCTGAAAATGATAAACCTTAACTATTAAGAGCAGTATTCAATATCATCTTTTATCTAAAAGAGCTCTTTTAAAACCTGCCTGAAAGATAAATAAATATTCACAAATAGATTTGAAAATAGCTATTTTAGAAGAGGAAATTCGATACGGCTCGGCTGTAAGTTCTTATAAAAATAATAAAATATTAAGACGGTCTTTTGAGCGTTATTTTCAAACTAAAATCATATTTCAAACTTATTTATTTTTATCTACATTTTTTATCTACTTCTTATTATTTGATATCTAATGATTTTGGCTACATTAAACAGATTATAATAATAAACGAGCAACTTGTATTTTATTTTATCTAATTATTCGGGATCGGATAAATGTATACTTTTTATTTCTTTTAAAATCCGGCCATACCGGACGTCTGGTAGAGAAATCGGACCGGCCGAATTCGGTAGCCAGACTTTCCTTCCAACCCTATTAGAGAGTTCAGGGTTATTCATTATAAATGGACACCCCCCTCAACTTGGTTATTTTTAAAGATAGAGAATTTTTTTATCGACTTATAGGTATCATCTTAATTTTTTTATTAGCAATGAAAATATTATACTGGGTGGCCCATAAGCAAACGCCAATATAAAGTTAAATTTTTTAGATGGATCACCCTGTATATTATTGCATTTTTAGATTCTACTTAAAATTCTAAGCATATTTTATGTATGATGTTATACCTCTAGAGTTAGTAGTTTCACAGCTATAAACGGTTGAAAATCGATACTTTGGCTACTTTTCACATTGGTAGCAAGAAGGCCATTAAAATTGGAGTAAAATGAATTTCACATTCCTATCTTAACTTTTCAAGAGCTATCTGATGGTGCTAACTGATGGTACCTACCGAGGTACCAGATTTGGTACCCATGGTACCGCCTGCCAGTTAGCACCATGAAATAGCTCTTGAAAAGTTAAGATAGGAATGTGAAGTTCATTTTACTCCATCTCTAATGATATTGTCACGACTTGTGTTTTTTATCGGTGACGACACGCCTTACTTAGCGTGTAGGAGAGCAACTCAGATTTAGGAACGCACTACGTCAAGTTGAGAAGAGATAATAAAGGAGACACATCGATAAAAACAATAACAAGTTTATTTACAAACAAACTTAACAACGGTTAGATTGTATACTAATAAAGGCGTGTTTAAGATTATAGATTAATTAAGAGTTTACACTATACCCAATTAATATGAAATGCATGTCTTCTCGAGGGAGGCTTAGTTCAAAGTTTGTCTAGCAAGCGACGTCACTATTTTATTAATAAAGTTTATGTGAGCGGGTTGTCTTTTATTTAGGTATTTGTTCTGATATTTATAAGGTAAGACTTTTAAATTTTATCACAAATTGCTAAGGCACTTTAACTACTCTTTGACACTCCCCAAAAACTATCCCTTCACTAGAAGTTCTAATACTTCATAAATTCGACTCTCTCTATACTTTTTAGTAGCCCCCGAATGCCGTATACCTATGCATACGTTCACCCAGGTTAGGTAAGGACCTGACAACCTTATACCTGTGTATAAGTGTTCTCAGTTATGGGGGTTGTGGGATAGAACAGCTAGAAGCGTACGCACCTGTGTGCTGTACGGCAACCAGACTGAGCGGTTTGAGAGACCCAAAAGTCTGATTTACTCGGCGTTTGCCGGCGTATTTATATGTTACAAAATGCTGATGATTGCATCATTAAGGATTAAAGTCGCTCCCGTCGACCGCTCAAATTGTTTATAATTAACAGTGAATGTTTATATAACATTTTTCAAGTTCAAGTTCAAACTTGCGACAGGGTGATATTTAATTAATGATTTTAATTAGTTCACACATTCCCCCTCCCTGATAACGTTGGTCCCCAACGTTTTAACCTGACTTATTTGTTTTAAAAGAGAGAGAACCGACCTCAATTCGAGAAGACATACTGTATTGCACCTAATTTTATTATAATTTAATACATATTTCGTCAGTGGACTTGTTCTGGCTTAGATCCACCCATTTCCATTTCATGTAGTAAGTTCTTGTATGATTTTCCTTGCTCTGTGTGCTAGTTATAGGTACATGTAACAAAAGAAAAATAGTTTAACAAGTTGTACTAACAATGTTTTAATCTTATCCTGTTTTCTTATTTGTGACGTTTATGTTGTCTTATTAACAAAATCATAGTTTCATAAACCCGGCTGTTTACTAGAGATGTATTATTTCAAAGTTTATTTGCTTTTATGGCCAATAACGTTTTACGTCTCAATATTCATTGTGTTAATAAAGCAACTACGTGACAAACGTATTATTTAAATACGGTTCTGTTTTTAACTTATTACTAATTATATATGATAAAAACTCTCTCGATTTGATTTCTTTAAGCTTATTGATCTATTCTACCTTATATCTAGTGCAAACCTATCCGTTTTGAGAACATCTTTTTATACTAGCTTATAATGCCACTTTTTAAAACTAGATTTTTATGTCTATGGACAATAAGATGCCTTTCGTATGATATCTCCTCTATTAAGATGCGTCCATCCCAACAGAGGTGACATTAATTCATTGTCTTTATATCAGTTAGTTTTGGGAATAGTTGGTTAAATGGGGCTTATATATAAAGATAATGAATTTTACCCATTAAAAATCAACTTATTGCGGCTCTGTCTTAACATAAATTACCTATCCTATATTAATAATATTACGGTATGTTAAACTTATTTCTTTTTAGAATAAAATGCAAATGCCGGTCCTGTCTATATTCTATTTAGCCATTGTTCTTTACCTCTTATTTTTAAATCCATTATTTACAAATTTATCAAAACTATATAGTATATAGACTTTCCCGTCTATGTATAAAATATTTGCCAACAGCATTATAACAGTTTATTGACTCAGTTATATTTCTTGACCTATCCCAAACTTGCTGACATTGGTATAAAAAATCACTCAATTTATATTTTACTTGCTGACTCAATTCAACATGCTAACTTTAGAAATTATGCAACATATCATATGTCTTTATGAATCTTATTATTTTCTCAAGTTTATCGCCTTGCAATGCATTCTTATGCCACGATGAATTAATATTAACAATGCAATGTAAATTAATACGAAATTATACGTTACGCTTCCGTGGGTCACAGATGGCGACTGCATATGTCATTTTCGCAGATTCCTTCTGTTGCGGACTGCTTGGTTTACACAAAGCCTGGTAGATGGTGCTCGTAGTGGTTTCTTTACAATGCTGTCTGCCGTACTTCGTAGTGAGTGGGTTCTGGGTTCCTTGAAAGGCGTGGTAAAATGGCGTCGACTTGATTTGCTTCTTTGTGTGTGTGTTGGCATTGGATGGGCTAAAGAATACAATCAAATATAAGTATCGTAAATATGATTTTTGGCAATATTAGATACTTGGCAAGATTTGATTTAAGGTTTGTTATTATTCAATTTTTTAAATTATCTAATTCTTTGTCTACTGCTGCAGGTATTTCATTCATATATTATAATTTCTTATACTTTTTTATCTTCTAGGAATCCCCAGTCAAAGAATGGGAACACTTGCTGGTTGGTCGTCCTGTATGGGCTGGAATGAGTCTTGACTGGTCCTGGCTTGCGGCCAATGCTGTATGTTATCGAGGTAAAGTTATATATACATTATTTACAATTTCTTATTGTTTTTCTATATACTTCTTGGTGTTGCTTACATATATATTTTCCCATATATACATTTTCTATGTTTCTTATATTTACTTTCCATATCTAGGTTTGCTATATATTAGGTATTCTATGTACCTTATGCTATGCTATCTATCTATGCTTCATTATGTGACTAGCTTTGTGTAAAAAATATAGGACATTACATATATCCACGTATGTTCTATTTTAAACACACATTATATAAACATATTTTGCTGATATATTTCTCCATTATTTCACTTTATTAGCTTTACATAAACACCTTTTGCTTATGTATTTCCTCACTATGTACGCTTCTTCTTTTTTCTCTCAAAAACATCTTCTATATTTCTTCTCAACTTTTCAACTTAAGTATGCTTCTTCTATATTCTTCCTGCTTTACATAAACATTTCTTGCTTATGTAACATTTCACCTCTGGTACCAAAATATTTGCTTGGCTTCCTTCAACGTCAGCGTAGCTACTTCAGTCCCTATATGCTCAACTTTTCCATGCCTAAATTTTTTGTTTTGACGTTATCTTTTAGACCATTGCATTTTTATTTAGACTGGAGAACACTTGATTTTATAACACTTCCTCGTATACACATATATTCCTTCTGTATATATACTCTCAATACACAATTTTAATGGCAACTCACATTTACTTGTGCTTTACTATATATATCTTCACATTTGCTTCACGTATTTATTTTGCATACATAGTTTACCTACTAATTTACTCGCTAATATTCTAGCTTCATTTTCCTTCATAAATCCTAGGTTCTATAATATGTTTATTTTTCTATGTAGTTTATTAACTTCCTAAGTGTGTTTATCTATATACTTGTCTTATTTACACTCTGGCTTATATTATGCTATGTTTCACTATATATTCTATATGTTTCACTATATATTTTCTATGTTTCACTATATATCTTTCATATTTATATTTTAACCTCCTAAGTGCCTTATATATATCATTTTCTATGAGCACTTGGGTTTTATATTTACACTATTTACATTTTGAGGCTTCGGGTCTCTCCTAGTTTTTGTGTTTTGTTTTCTTAGTTGCTTAAATTCTTCTTTTACTTGAGTACTTGTTCCATATAATTATATTTTTCCTCTCTTCGTCCTCTTCACTTGTTTCTCCTGCTTGCTCCATGGTTTCCTTTAGTTTCTCCTATACAAATCTGTTGTATTGCTCCATATACCTAACTATATTTGTGTTTCCGGTATTGACTTGCACTTTCGCCAAAAATTAGCATTCCCACAACGTAGTTAACTTTTTTTTTGTTTGTTCCAGGTATGAACATAGACCCCTGGATGGCGTTTGTGACGTCGACCGCCCGTACTTCGGCAAGCGTCCGTGGATGCAGCACGTGTCTGTACTCTGTCTTTGGTGACGCCGAGCGCCCATAGATGGCAGCACTTGGCCTGACCTCGGCGCGTGATTCGAGAGCAATATGTGCTTATTATATGTATAGATTTTATGCAATATCTAAACTGATCTAGCCTGCGTTTATTAAATGTTGAATTGCTTAATGATTTACTTGATTTTGATGTTTAATTTAAGTTATTACTGTTGTGACGTCGATTCATTAAGATGGCGGCACTAGGCCCAATTAACACTTAATTGCTTTTTTAGATGTGACATAGATGAATTATGAGTGTCATGAAGCTCAATTAATATTAAATCACTTGGCAAGCGAGGGTGGCTTGTTTTAAAGTTTATTTGGCATAGTGACGTCACTGTTTATTTAATAAAGTATGTAGGAGCGGGTGTCTTTTATTTAGGTATTTGTTCTGGTATTTATAAGGTAAGACTTTTAAATTTTATCACAAATTGCTAAGGCACTTTAACTACTCTTTGACACTCCCCAAAAACTATCCCTTCACTAGAAGTTCTAATACTTCATAAATTCGACTCTCTCTATACTTTTTAGTAGCCCCCGAATGCCGTATACCTATGCATACGTTCACCCAGGTTAGGTTATGGACCTGACAACCTTATACCTGTGTATAAGTGTTCTCAGTTATGGGGGTTGTGGGATAGAACAGCTAGAAGCGTACGCACCTGTGTGCTGTACGGCAACCAGACTGAGCGGTTTGAGAGACCCAAAAGTCTGATTTACTCGGCGTTTGCCGGCGTATTTATATGTTACAAAATGCTGATGATTGCATCATTAAGGATTAAAGTCGCTCCCGTCGACCGCTCAAATTGTTTATAATTAACGGTGAATGTTTATATAACATTTTTCAAGTTCAAGTTCAAACTTGCGACAGGGTGATATTTAATTAATGATTTTAATTAGTTCACAATATTCTTGCTACCAAGGTGAAAAGTAGCCAAAGTACCGATTTTCAGCTGTTTATAGCTGTGAAACTACTAACTCTAGAGGTATAACATCATACATAAAATATGCATAGAATTTTAAGTAGAATCAAAAAATGCAATAATATACAGGGAGTTCCACTTAAAAAAATATAACTTTATATTGGCGTTTGCTTATGGGACACCCTGTATAATATTTTCATAACTAATAAAAAAATTAAGATGATTACCTACAAGTCGATAAAAAGATTAGCTGTCGATCTTTAAAAATATCCAAGTTAAGGGGGGTGTCCATTTATAATGAATAACCCTGTACATAAATTTATTTCTAAAATTTTTAGGTAATATAACTCTAGCCTTTCTTGGATCAATACATTGCATTTAGTGAGATTTGTAAAGACTCAACCAAGGGGTGCTATATTACGTCCCCTTGAGTTACCAGTTGAGTCAGGTTCGTTCGTCCGAGGTCCAAATAATAGACTTGAGTTTACTAAAGTCTATGTATTGTTATATCGTTGAACAGTGTTACAATAAAGATGTCTAAGATATTAATCATTCATGATGATACGCAGCTACATTACATTACCAATTATGGACAGGGATGTCTTAAGGCATGGGCCGGCTGGGCCCGGGCCCAGGGCCTCCGGCGCCAAAGGGGCCTCACTAAGTCTACGCCTAATTAAAAAAAAAATATGGAAAAAAAATTATAGAAAAAAAAGTAGCGTGTAGCGAAAAAGTTTTATTAATATTATCAGTAAAAATTAAAAAAAAAATTTTTATTTCCATCAATCATAAAATATATATTAGTTTCAGAAAGACCACGAAACACCCCCGTGTTGTATGTAATGTTTATTTTGTTACACTTTTAATTGTCTATAAAAGTGACCAAGACAATGATTTATATCAATAAAATATATTAACCTTTAACTATTAACTAAAATTTTAATACAAAATCTCAAAAGCAACAGAACAATATTTCTATTCATCTATTATCAGTTCAATTTAATAGGACCAGGTGGCACAAATTCGGCTGTCGTTTATTGCTTAATTTACATTTAGTACCTAGTTTTAATTGCAAAAAAAGGACGAATAGACAAGTGTTCAGTGTTCTTAATTAAAAAAAAATATATATTTGTGTAATTTGTGTAGGTCATAGGTGTAGCAAAAGAAGCGAAGGTACATTGTTTTAAGGTAATCAATAAATTACATTACATAGGGTAGGGTACTCTTAGGCGCTCCTACCGTAGGAGCGCCTAAGAGTAACTATGACGCGTTCCCTAAGAGTACGCAGCCCTTGAATCACCCATATTAATAACACTGCGGGATGAAAGCAATATGGCATATGGCGTCTAGTTGTTGTTTGTGTATATACCTGTTGTATGCCCAGTGAATTTGATTTTTAGTTGGATTTTGGATTCCTGATTAAAAAGATAGTCACAAATATTGTAAAGTATGCTATTTTGATATAATATTTAATCATGGGTACTTAAGGTTTTTTATATCGTACGAAAACTTTTGTTGGAAAATATCTATCGGCAGTTAAATACAACGTTTATTAAGCTACATGCAGATTCCCATAAAAAATAGATTTTGCTAGAGGGAACTTATGGTCGCTTAAAAGTTCCGAAAAAATAAGTTTGGGTCGAGCGACTGGATTCAATAAAATCCAGTAAGAGTTCAAGATCCAGAGGGTTGTTTAGTGTTTTTTAGTTTTTTTTAATACGTTTTGTGAGTCAATGTAGCGTACCTATAGGTATTTAGATTATGTAGGTGTTTCTTAATAGTTTTTTGGTTGCGTGCTCTTAGCCCACCCTTTGCGTATTCTTTGCAGTACTGGAGCTCAGAGTACGCATTTGAATTTTTTTTTTAAGAGTTGTGGTCTTTTTTAATTTAAAAATAATTTAATTACATTAAGTGTGCTCGGGTTTCCTAAAAAATTCAAGTTCTGCAAAAGTTATGACCTTGACTTTGTGTTGACAATGACCTTGAAATTTACGAAAATTTTCGCCTGCGGCGCATGTAATGAGTCCTCGGGTGAGGGCTGGCGCAGGGGGGGCAGCCCCTCCCCCCTAGGCAACGGGGCCTCCTCTTACATCTAGGCCCAGGGCCTCAAGAAGTCTTAAGCCGTCCCTGATTATGGACCCTAATCAGGTCATCGTGTATTGCTAAGGTGTGCAATAGTATGCAGTTTATAAACGGTGTTATAATAATATTTAATAGTTACAATTTCCTGTCGATGATATACAGGGTATATACTTATACCGTTACACCTCCCCCCTTTTTCCAGAAAAATTTTTCTTAGACCTAAAATGTTTCTTCCCTTTTGTGATATGTAACCAATGAAATATTTTAAAGTACATTTGTGTATATGTAACCTTATGTAGCAATGATTTACTTAATCCTGTATCTTTTAACATATAAAGCCTGTTCTTATGACTATACAATACTTATACCACGGCACATATAACAATATGTGCCGTGCTTATACTATAAGGTATGGAAATAGGATTTAGTGAGATTTGTAAAGACTCAACCAAGGGGTGCTATATGTGTTTGTTAGAATAACAGATATGGAAATATAAGAAGTCGAGCTCCGTTTGTCTAAAATTTATCTTACATCTAATGCATTTAATAATACGTAACATAACCAATATAACGTATATAATAATATAAACATGATATATATAATTTTCTATTCTATAATAACATCGCAAGTCTATGAATGCATGGCATCCATCGTTCTGTGCATAAAAAGAGATGCATATCATTATGCATCTAAAGGCATTTGAATCACCTACTAGTATTACTTACAATAATTAAAAGCATAAAAAATTAAAAATCCATGGTAATAAAATCCATAAAGCTTTAATAACAGCAATAATTTGTTGTGTTTTTATTTTTCAGTAGTTGTGCCTAATAATGTGCCTTATTAAGAAATAAAATGATATCTACATATTTATTTTGTTATTTAATAAAGTTACCAACCATTTTATAAAATGAACTATACGTAAGGTCTTTAAGCAGTTTTGTTTTATATACTTAAACGTTTAATTAGTTGTATTTTATGTAGCAACACTTGTATACTTAGGAATGCTTTGGTTGCCCTTTTCTATTTTGGTTAAATTTAAAAAATAAATTTTATAACCTTTTATATGTTTTTTTTTCTCTATCGACGTCTAATTATGGTCGTTTAATTATCATGTAAAAATATATTATGATTCAGGTCGTATACTTTCTTAGTTTGAAAGAACTAATTTAAACCTATCTTCTCTCTTTTTCTTATATTTATTTATTTTAGTTTAAACCTCATTATATTATTACCTTATACCATTTTCTCCACGAATTACCGCCTTTGGCGTACGTCATATCTTTATTTTATTGCCAAACTCTGCTCACCGGCCTTTAGCCTAGACTCGTATTTCTCTAAAGAATATACTGCCATTAGCGAACATTGTTTGCACTTCTCATATAATAGACTCCTCCAGATGTATTGTGGACCGGTCCTTTTGGAGTCTTTTATTTATACACGTGTTTACCATTTATATTACTTTAATATTTTTCCTTATTTCTCCCAGATATTTCGACGATGTACCTAAGTCTTACGCCGATCAAGCTTTCTGGTTAGTGATCACTTTATAATTTTTATTTACATTACTGAGGTATCTGCGGAGTTTGTCTTTCTTCTTATCTCTTCCTATTTCAATTAAATCTCTAAACATTTCGTCTCGCGCCAATGCCGATCGAGAATTTGACTTGAATATTGTCACATTTAGGGTAAAATAATTAATAAATCGTGTTTCGAGCATTTTACTGTCACATCGTTAACCAAAAAGATTAAAAAATATAAAACATGAAAATGAGAACTAAAGAAGCAAAGATCGAAATTGAGAACGTTTTAACCAAAAACTAAAAAGTTTAGAAAGCGAAATTGAATAATAGAAGTTAGGGGAAATAATAAAATTTCCTTGTTTGTGAGGTTGTCCGTTTAGAAAGTTTACTAGCTTCTATTGATGACGTAAAACCTAATTTTATTATTATATATGGCCCCCTAAAGAAATCAGAAAATATATGGGGACAGAATATAAGAATAAAATTTTCAAAAATAGCTGTAGCTACTGTGGATAGCTATACAAGAATCAAGTTTTTGACAATAGCTTCTGACAGATTATTTCCACTTTCTCTAACTTTCTGGAAGTTCTTTACATAGTATGAACCTACGTTCTATAAAGGGTTTATTTTCAATCCAAGCTTGTCTCTCGATAAGAATATACTTAAAAAAAATTAATTCTTAATTACGAATTATTTAAATTTATAGTCCCGATGCTTATTTTCTCTTCTTTCTTCTGAAGTAATCGAATATATAAATATTAAGTTATTATATTGTTTCTTTTGGTACCTGATACAAATTTATACAACTAAACAATTAGAAAAAAAAACTAAAATACACAATCCACTTTCGTTCGCACTATTCTTGGGCAATGCCGTAAAATGAGTAAGTGAAACTACTTGCAAGTGATACTCGCCCATTTCTGTGTACCGGGCGTTTCACTATAAATGGACCCCCCTTTAACTTTCTCAATTGACGTTTCAGAAAAAAACGTCAAATACAAAAACTAAACGGTATGATGTGTTTTTTGTGGCATAGCACAGTTGTATACAGGGTGTTCCACAAATGCGAGATTAAACAAAGTTATATTTATTTAAATGGAACACCCTATATATTATAGGCTAAATCGACAGAGCCCGCTTTTCAGATTCCAAGTGCTGGGGAAGCACATCTACTATAAATATAATAGTTCCAGTAGTGTTTTGACGATAGTGACTTATTTTTCGTATTTTGGGTCCCAAATTACGAAAAATAAGTCACTATCGTCAAAACACTACTGGAACTATTATATTTATAGTAGATAGATATGTGAGCTTCCCCATTGGGCATTCGAAGGGAGATAAGTGTGGTAGCATGGCCAGCAAAATTGAAAAACATGATTTATAAACATGAAATTGATACACATTTTAATTTGGGAGCTTTTTCTCTTCCAAAACCAAAAGTGTGTTACACTTTTCATAATAACTTAGGAGAGGATTTCCACAAGACTTTAATACGTTAGAGAGCTAGGGCGATTCCGACATTGAAATTCCATTTCTATGAAATTCTTTAAAATGTTTCGGACAAGATGTTTTCAGAACACTAAAGCTCTTTAAAAAGGTAATAAAAAATACAGTTTTTGCTTTTAAATAGATTAACACAATGATGGCGGCCCGAAAAAAATCTAGCTACACCATCATTTGGATAGATCTCAACAGCTATATGCTGTTGCCATTGAAATTTTAGAACTCAAGCTTCTCCAGCAGAATATTGTGATAAACATAATCATCTAACACCAAATAAGTTCCATACTTTGCTTCTACTTAAATATGGCTAGGTTAGGTGAAAGTCTAAGCCTCTGAGTTATTACGAAGCTTCTTATTTGGGCAAAAACATGAATCAGAAGTAGGACACGTCTGGCGATGGCATGGCGTCCCACATGTTGTAAGCATGGACTTGTCTTTGGATAACTTATAAATTAAGCACATTTTGCTATTACAACTAGTCTTAGCTTGGCCGGTTTTTCGAAAATATTCTATAATAATATAAAAGAAAGTACATGTAGTACATACAAATATTAGAAATATCAAGAATTGAAGAATTACTCACTCCATTAAATATTGCTTTCAATGCATAATCCAGTTTATCGACTAGAGATATGTTTGTTTTACATTTTAATGCCATATCTTATTTTCAACGTTCATTACGCGACCACTTTCCGAAAAGACATTCATTCACACAAACAACATATTTATCAGGACTTACCAGCAGCATCTTTGATTAGCTCAACACATTTAGATTGTCCACACTTTTCGGCTATATTTAATGGCGTTAATCCATTTCCATCTTTTATTT
>JAEQML010072050.1:0-15756 GCA_016904865.1 Pissodes strobi
CCCTATACTTACTACCATTGGCACATTCCCATCAATAAAGAACATACACACGTCAAAAAACAACAGACAAAATGTTTGACAAGCTAAACACTGAAACATAAAATATGATCTTTGTAGTTGTGTAAACATTAGGGTAATTGGCCGATTCGCAGAAGTTTGAAATAATTACAGATTGGCCTTTTAAAAAATGCAGTAAATACAAATAAATTAAATAGTCGAATTCTACAGTCCAACCGCCGCCGCACACTGGGGTATTATTAACAATATAACACTGATGATCAAGTATTCGCTGGTTTTTAAAAATACTCATAAATGACAAGTGAGGAGCCAAAGTAATTTTTGTGGGATAGCAATATATTGCCCTTGAATGTGGTTGTTAATTAAACCCTACATATTTTAATGAAATTGGAACGTGATCAATGTTCAATAAGCTGTCAAGAAAGACATATTAAAATCAATACCCTTAAAGGACTTTGAACAAAGATATCTTCTAGATAGAATAATTATAAGAGCTGTAAAACATTTGGTGGCAAATTCTTTCAACTCTATAAATGAAAAGATCGATCCAACTATAAAGTTATATTTTAAGTTTCAGTTAGTTTGACAAACATCATGTCTTTTGTTTTTTGGCGTGGATATGTTATTTATTGAGGGAAATTTCCCAACGGTATGAAGTGTAGGATGAAAGCCAGAGGTGATTTGATGTACCTTTTGGCAGTGAGAGGTATGCCCTGAGCTGTTTTAAGTCTTGAGGTAATATTGGAGTTTAACAAGGTATTTTCGAGGTCTTACAAGGTATTTCTCGGGCTCTGTAGAGCAATTTTTGGTTTTTATATGTGTTTCAGTGAACTGAACAGGCGCATTTGAATGCCTTATAACTCAATCGTTTAGCACTCCTATCGAACCTCCTGTAGCCAAATTGCGTCTAGACAGGTAATCGCTACGATGTTGTATAGGCGTTTCGAATCTCGATCGGGATATCAAACTGTTAAAAAGGGGGTAACCAGTACTGAGGTTCTGAAACCACGATAAGCAGCAAAAAGAAATAAAGAATTCTAACTTGGACTAGAGAGAGAGAGAGAGATAAGTTAGTGAAAGAGAAAAATAACTTAAAATAATAAAAGATGGAAACGGCAAAAGGAACAATATGATATGAGTGTTTCTACAAAAAGAAAACTGTAAAAGCAGCAGCAAAAATAGAGTAAAAAATAGTACGCTATTCTTTACAAAGAATGCTGGATTCTGGGTAAATAGAAAACATCGAGGAAAACATTTACTTTGTAACATATGATATGGCAAATATCCTATGCAGTCAATTCGGACTGAACCTTGAAAAGAACAGATGATAATATTAATATTGTCAAAGAGGAATTTGGGCGCTTCCCAGATGCTTGCTGCTGAGTGGGATTACTGGCGGCGTTCCTCCTTGAGCTGGGGGTTGTAGATCAGATGGAATAACGACCCGCTTAATTCGAAACAAACTGTACGTATATTGGTCTTCAGATACAGGAAGGAATGCACTTAGAATGACGACTATGTTTGAATACAATTTACTAGAATAGCGTAGAACGCATGACCATTCGATGAGGACTGACCGGACTCGACCTATTCGGCTCCCTTGAGTTTACTTTTAGTTTAAATTGTTATGAGCGTTTTGATTCGTTTCAGTTATATTGGTATATGCTTTAATTAGGTTTCACTTTTATCTATGGTTGACTTTACTTTTTACTTCAAGTTTTACGTTACTTTTACACTTTACTTTTACACTGACGTAACTTTAGGGGAGGTTTGATCTTGGTTCCCAGAGAAGCGTTTGGCCTTAATTAAAAGGGAACTACTTAACCAGAAAGTCAAGATCGGGAGGTTGACCTTGGTTACCAGAAAAGCGTTTGGCCTTAATTAAAAGGGAACTACTTAACCAGATAGTCAAGGTCGGGAGGTTTGATCCTGGTCACCAGAAAAGCGTTTGGCCTTAATTAAAAGCGAACTACTTAACCAGATCATCAGGATCGGGAGGGTTTGAGCTTACAGGAGGAGCGTTTTGCCTTAATTAAAAGGGAACTACTCAACCAGATAAGTTGTCGTCTACTTGATTTGCCCGTTCTTTTATACTAAATTTTGTTGATATTTGACTGATTGTTTTTAAAACATGTTTAGATAATACTCATAATATTTGATTCTTCAATGTCAAGTATCAAGTTCAAACATTAGACTGAGTGTTCTTTTGTTATTACGCTTTCTAGTTTACAATATATTCAAAAAATATAGGCTGTAACAACGTTCACTATTGGGATCTAGTAAACGGAAACAGATACAGCAAATTTTAAATTATGGTGGGTGGAGTTGCTAGGTTGCTGTTTCTAATACTACATCGCGTGTTTTGGGTGATATCTGAGTTTCTGATATTTGTGATTTTTGAAAGCTAGATTTAAAAAGTCCTTTAGCTGTCCTAAAAAGGTTCATTTATGCTGAAATATAACTATTAAGGTGGACTTAATTCTTGGTACAAGATTGTGACGTTGATGCTCCGGGTTGTATCAACCACTCGCTCCGTTAGTGGCAAACCACGCCCTCCAGAGTCGAAGAAGTAGCATGCTAAGCGGTCGATGTATTCGTCTGCATATGCCATATTGGTCCATGCATGCAGGTCTTCCGTTCTTACTCTGTCGAGCGAAAAAGCGGCTCGTATATACTGGTTTTGCATTACCTGTAGTTTATTTTTATGTGTTTTGGCCGCGAATCACCAAACGGGGGCTACATACATTAACGCCGGTCGGATTATGTACTTATAAATGATCAATCTGTTAGCCGGGCGCATTTTTCTATACGCCACACGTGATCGCAACTTGCCATATGACGACTGCAATATAAATGTTAGTTTTATAGTACCCCCATTACTATCTCATATTATCAGGAAAACGTTTCGTTTTAAAATATTTGAACACTGCATGGCTTGCGTTTTAAGATCCTCTACACGAGTAGAGCACTATGTAAAAATCGGCCTCTCCTATTGGTCGAACCGCATGGCCCTCCGCTCGCTTCGCTCGCTACGGGAGCTCAAGAGAAGGAAACTAACCAGGTGCTAACCCAAACTAACCCAAGACATACCTAAAATCAAGGAAAAAAACTGTTTAGTAACATAATCTTTAAAAAAATTATAAAAAAAGCAACGGGGTTTGAACCCGGGCCGTCCAGTTGAGACCCAACCATCTAAACCTCTCGACGACGAGAGCTCTTGCCACAGACTGATTGCATCACGAAGACATATTGTACCCTTCGCTTGCTCCGAAACTAACCCAAAACTATATTTATATTACAGTCGCCTTATGATCCGATACGATCACGTGTGGCGTTTAGAAAAATGCTAGCCGGGCTAAGCAATGGTTTTGCAGCAACTAACATGTTTAGGTTTTTCTTTATTATTAGATTTTTTTACCTGACGGCCTTGATATGAGTACCGAAATTTAGTTTGCTATCGAAAAACTGATTTAAAACATTATGTTTCTTTTTATGCTCTATTTGGATTATCTCCATATTTTTTAGGGTTTTCAAGAAACTCCCACAAATGCCTAAGATTGATATATAACCTCTGCAATTTGGTTCTGTGAGGTTGTATTTGTTCATTAAAATAAATTATAGATGCTGCAGACGCATTTCTTCCACCGAGGCGGCATAATTCATCTACATTAAGTAAAGTACAGTACATGTTTATAATTTAGTTGAAAACGGCAACACAAATACTAATTATTATGGTTATTATATTATTTTGATTTTTTTTAAATACTTAGCTATAAACAATGAGGGAAGTAGATAATTCTGGATAGGTATCAAACTATTATTAGCTTATAAATCTCATACATAAGACCAAAAACTTTAGTATTCAATTGAGTATAAATTCATCATTTTCTTAATCTAATTATACAAATTTATTCAATTATTATTAAAATTATGAATAATACATTTTAAAAACAATGTTTTTTTTATTCCATACGTTGCTTTAGTCTAATATAAAGTATAATAAAAAAAAAGATTAATTGTAGATTTTAAAGGATCATGTTTTTGCGAAAGAACTAACATTTAAAAAGTGACGCTGGTGGTTTAGAAGAAACGAAACGTCGAATTTTAAAAATTGGCGCACCACAGGATATAGAATAAAAAGTGTGTATACAGTGTTTCTAGTATTTTTTATCTCATAAAAACTAAAGCAACAAATTACTAAAATCTCAAATGCAAAATTTCGTTTCTTTACGGATATCTTCAAAAGTATTCGGGAATTTCCAAGTTTCTAAACCTCAAACATTTCAGCCCAAAAATGCGTAACTTTGCCATAAATTACTCTTTGCTATACCTTTTACGGTTTACGAGATTCCAATGGTGAGGGTCGAATTTGTTCCATTCTGTATATAAGTATTTCAATAAATTTAAAAAATAAAACAAAATCAGTTTTGTGTTTTCTAATACCCACTTATTTTTATAAAAGAAATGTTTTTACATAATTAAAAACATAGTATTGTATTTGTACACGTGAGTGGGCCCAAATGGGGCCCTCTACTGCGACCCTTGGTCTATTGTGGCTCACCTCTGTCGTTTACACTAGGCCAGAGGCACGGTCCTTTTCGTGAAATCGAATAGCTTTCTGGGGTGGGTAGTTTTCAAATCTGCAAGTGTAATTTGAGAATTTCCAAACACTGTTTGTCTGGTTCTTCCCATCGCTGGACAGTGGCATAAAACATGCTTCGTTGTTTTTTCGTCCTCCAAGCACAAGCGGCATTCCGTTTCCTCGGAAATCTTGTTCATATGGCTTCTTAGCCGACAAAGGCCAGTGTACATGCCAACTACAGCCTGTACGTGATGTCGACTAAGTTGAAGAAGTTGTTTAGTTCTCACTCCTGATGGCAGATTCACTGCCATCTTTGAATGAGTTAGGCCCGGTAATTCTCTCCATTTGTCTACAAATTGCTGTTGTGTCCACTTGGAGAGGGCTTCTTTAGCTATTGTTGTAAGCTATTCCCAGTACTGGTTCTGGTCCTGTGAAGACCGGTGCGGCTGCCTGCTTCGCAAGAGCATCAGCTCAGTTGCCTTCGTATCCTGTATGTCCAGGTATCCAGATCAGTGTAAGTTTACTTCCTCTACCTAGTTTGGTGAGCAGTTCCTAGCAGTTTCATACTGTTTTGGATGAACAACGGCTAGATTCAAGAGCTCTTAGAGCCGCGAGAATATTTTGTATGACTTGTCTTTCCAGTTTCTATCGATTAGCCACTATGCAGTCATATCAATGGCTTTAACTTCAGCCTGAAATATGGTTGCATGTTTGCCTAGGGAACACTTAAGCTCAACCATACGATTTTTATTCCATGCAGCGGCTCTTGTACCATCATTGGTCTTGGAGCCGTCAGTGAACCAACTATTATCTGTTGTTCTCAGATGTTCCGAGTCTTTTGTCTATTCGTTTCTCTCTGGTAGGAGGACCTCATAGGCATGGTAATAATTAGTTTTGGTAGGCATAGCATCTGATAGTAGAGCTAACACACTGTCCCGTTCATTAGCATTTTTCAGCTTGTTGATGATCGCCTGCGGATTGTTGATCACCGCCTGTGTCAATCTTTACGTAGCCCATCATCTGGCCTCCCTCTCCAGTACTATTTAGAGAGGTGGCAGATCTAAAAGACACTCAAGCGCTGCCGTGAGTGTAGTGCCGAAGGGGGCACTAATTGCCAGACACGCTTGTCTTTGTAAGGTGGATAATTTGATTGTTATTGATTTTATAAAGAATTTTGGTGTATTTTCAGGTATTTCTGATCTTTAAAGATATTTTTAATAGTATTTCAAGGATGTAGTGATTTTTGAGTCTTACAGGTATGTTTGTGTGTTTTACACATTGATTTTTATAACAGTGGATAAGCAATCAATAGATCAAACATGGCAAATTTACGACCGCGAAATGTAAATAGATTCCTATTTCGTCATGCGCATTAGAAAATTAGTGGGCGCGAGCTGTTGCAACGTGAAGGTCAATCTGCAGGCCCGGACTCCAAAATTTGCAATCATATTATAAGCATAATCAAAGATGATATTATCATTACATATAATAAAGTAATAGAGGTCAAAACGTCTGCGCATGGAACAAATTTTAAAAAATCTATACTCAGTCGACTATTGATGATCTGCAGATAAAAAATTAATAGTAAAAAAAAATTTGTGTTTGTTTGTTGGTACGTTTGGGCATCATTGAAAAACCAATGAACGGATTTTCATGCGTCTGGAAGCTTAATATGGGGGTCAAGACATAGGTAACCCCTAAGGGGTTAAAGAGGGGTAAAAATTTTAAAGGAGGCGTCTTTGTCTAAAACATAATAAGCAACAGAGGTCTGAAAATTAGTATGTACTACTAATAAAACGTGTTTCAGTTTTATAAAATTCTAAGTGGGGGTGAAGAAATAGGAGTGCTCGTGCACTCCTACTTCTTCACGTGATGAATTCAAACAAGTCACTCAGTCGACTATTGATGATCTACACGCGACTTTTTTTCATAATTATATTTAATATTTCGTTGTAGTTAGTCCTGACTATATCATTCGGTATAATGTTTGTTAAGGTGATAACATTATGGTATTAGGGATTTTAGTTCTTGGGCTATGATAATTAGAATGGAAATATTAATTTGAGGTAAACTATCAATATAGGCATGATAGGGGGAATTATATTGATTTCATAAATCAATGGGGAATCATAATTACTGCACGATAACAGTAATTATGATTAAAAGATCAATCAACTTTCGGTTAGAACCGGTTCCGATACGTTATAATCAATTTTAATAGATTTGGTTAGTTTGGTTAGTCGTCCAATCAACTTTCGGTTAGTTTCACTTAGTCCCAACTGATTTTAGCCACTGGTATCGGTTCCGATACATTATAATCAATTTTAATAGATTTGATTAGTTTTGGTTAGTAGTGCAATCAACTTTCGGGTAGTTTCACTTAGTCTCAACTTATTTTAGTCATTTGAACCGGTTCGGATACGTCAGATACATTATAATCAATTTTAATAGATTTGATTAGTAGTCCAATCAACTTTCGGATAGTGTCACTTAGTCTCAACTTATTTTAGTCATTGGAGCCGGTTCGGATACGTTATAATAAATTTTAATACATTTGGTTAGTTTTGGTTAGTCGTCCATCAACTTCCGGTTAGTTTCACTTAGTCGTAACTTATTTTAGTCACTGGAACGGGTTCCGATACAATTTTAATAGATTTGGTTAGTAGTCCATTCAACTTTCGGATAGTTTCACTTAGTACTAACTTATTTCAGTCATTTGAACCGTTTACGATTCATTATAATAAATTCTAATAGATTTGGTTAGTCGTCGAAACAACTTTCGGTTAGTTTGACTTAGTCTCGACTTATTTTAGTCATTTGAACCGGTTCCGGTACGTTATAATTAATTTAGAAGATTTGGTTACTTTTGATTAGTCGTTCGGTCAGTTTCGACTTATTTTACTTATTTGAGCCGGTTTCGATACGTTATAATCAATTTTTCATAAACAACTCTCATGAAACCGAAGTACTCACTTCAAAAACAACACACAAAAGCAAAAAGGACAATCGCGGCTACAAAACGAAAAAAGGTCAAAACCAAAAGCCAAGTATGGTTCTGATCGACACCTGTTGACACGGAAACAACAGCACAGTGTTTTAGTGCGCATGACAAAACGACAATTCCTTTGCTCATGTTTTTCAATTTTGCGTCGATTTTGAGATACGCAGGTTTTTTCGCCCATAGGTTGCCACTTTTGAATAGCGCAACAGACGGCTATTGCCTATCCACTCCTATAAATCAATCGTTTTATATCATATAAAGGTATTTGAAAGTATGGTAAAAACCTACCTGTGAAATTCTCCCCATTGTTTATCTTAACAACTAGCGCGCTTCATACTTCTAAAAGGTATATATTATGCTACACTACATATAACAATAAACAAAGACAATGTCACGCGAGCTTAACACATAAAAACTTAAACTCAGTTTGGAAATAAGTAAAATAAAAGACTGCGGCTCATTTTAACCATTATGCCAAAATTAATTTTGGAATACTTCGTGATTTACTCAGATATAGTGACATGTCCATAATTAAATAACCTACTAGTTTTTAATTTTTGTCTGTTTAAAATATGGGTTTGCTTACCTCAAGCTGTCGAACAGCTAGCTCCTGTTCTTGAAGCTGTCTTAAGTCAAATTCTTCTTGAAGTTGAATCTGCTGGCGGGAACCACTATCTTGCAACTCAATTAGTTGCTGATCTTTCTTATAACCAGCTAAAAATGAAAATAAATACGATAACAAAATGTATAACAATTCATATAATCACAAAAATCAACTATTAAAAGCCTTTTCACACTTGTGGGTGGTCACTGCGGGTTTTTGACCCAAGTTGTATTTGACACATGAGCGATTTTGTCACCACCTCATAAACCCATGTATATCCATATGAATTTTCTCAAGAGTTTCCTATGATTTGGTGAAATTTTATTGTTGATCAACCATTTTATGCTTAGATTTCCTCTTATAATACTTTTCTGCGGCTTAGATAAGAACAAAGAGTATGGTGTACCTCTTCAAATAATACTCAATGGTATATCTGGTGTATATCAGATTTCCATACTGGTATATTTTTGAGTTTTATTATAAGAATAACTCTAATAAAATTTTGGGTTAGTTTGGTTTACTTATTTTACAATATTACACTAAACTTTTTAATGTACTGCTATTTACGTTTGTCTAAAAGTTTTCAAGTTTTAATTGGTATAAAAATAATGTTTTTTTTCTTGGTATTTTTCGAACAAAATTTATTTATTTTATTAAAATTAATCATATTTGTAAAAGTATTTCCATGGTTCAAGTAACCTACAATAGTATTATTATTATGGTATATAAAGAAGTATATCTTTTACATGCATGCTAGTGCTTTTAAAATAAAAGAAATACTTTTAAAATAATTTCTGTTTATAGAAAGCCCTTGAAATAAAACAATATTCACATTAAGAGGAAACAAAATATATGTGCCTCACCTTTATAAGCACACAACTGAAGTTAAACTTTTGAAAGAGATATAACGAATTGAGTTTTTATTTGTTTAGGCTTTCTTTTCTTAGCTTTTGCTTCCGGTTTCGACACTTTTTTTAATTTACTTTTCTTTTTTTTTCACTTTTTTTTTCGCCGGAAACCGCGTTCCTCTAACTTTTTTTTATTATTTATTTTTCTTTATTTCGTTTTATAATACTCTTATTAACTTTTTTTTATTACCTAATTTATTTTCTTGTTTGGTTTTATAATACTTCTATTAACTTTCCGAACAATCTTTTGTTTTTACTTTTTTTATTAAAGGTTTTTTTTCTTATTTCGTTTTATAATACTTTTATTAACTTTCTGAACGATTTCTTACGTTTTTTCAATTTTGTCCCATTTTTTCGAAAATTTTGGTTATTCGGGGAGATGGTGGGGGGGGGGATATTCCCCGCACTGATTACCCCGTGAAACATCGCTTGTAAGATTTTCGATCCAAGGCTCCGTTGCAGAGATCGGCAAAAAATCCCCAAAATCCCCCCTTAAATTAGAGGCCCGGTCCCTCTATATGGTCAAAGGTAGCCACCCATGAGGCGCGCCTACCATAAAAATTTCGACCCCGTAGCTCTTCCCGTTCTCCCGAGATTAATTATTTGTTTTTCTTCTCCCCCCTCGCCTGGCCGAACGGTGGGGGGTACGGGTCCAGTTTTCGTCCAGGATCCCCATTTTACCCCGGCTACATGTCCTGAAAATTTCAACCCTCTAGCTATACTGGAACATGTTTAATTATTAAAGGGGTGTTTCACTTCGATAAGCGTTTCACTTTGAATATTTCCCTCATGTATAAAAAATCCCATTAGAGGAGTGCAGTTCTCGGAAAATTACAGCGATAATTGCACTGTAGAAACCGAAAGAGCACAGCGATAATTGCATCGTACGTATCTATGGTAATTCCATTGTAAAATTACGATGACAGCATTTATAAATAACGTCAAAGTCAAGTGAATATATTGTCAAATATAATAATTCATAAAGCTACTAACTAATTATCACCCTGTCCCAAGTTTGAACTTGAAATTATTTAATAAACATTAAAAGCAAACTATAAACAACGCGAGCAGTCAACGGGAGCGATTATGAACCTTAAGCATGCAATGATCAGCAATTTCTCTAATATAAATACACTGGCAAACCTTCAGTTCGTCAGACTTTTGGTCTCACCCAAGCCAGCTCCAGAGTTAGTCACATGACTGCTTTTGGTTCAATCCGCTCTTTGGTTAGTCACATGATTGCTAAAGTTCTAATCCTTTTCCTACCCCAAACTTAGTTCTTGGTTAGCCACATCGACTGCTAAGACTAGGGGTTTCATTAACCACAGTAGAAAAGTCGAGTCTGTCAAAGTTCTTCGAGTGAAGTTTCTAAGTAGTCTGTCAAGTAGTTCAAAGTGTAGTGTCCAAGTGCTCTTAAATACCTTAACATTAAATAAAACGCAACGCAACATAAGATAAACTATATTTACAAAGCAGTGACCAAAAAGACCTATAAACAATTCATCAAACATACCTCAAGTCGAGAAAGCATGCGCACCTTAATAATTGGGTATAAGCTAGTCTCATTAAGTTTCTGACCAGTAAACGCTGTTAAAAACTCTATCGTTGGGTCTTTGACCAATATACATTGTTAATCTTTTCTCATTAAGTTTACCTAATATACTTTATTGTTTTTAAGTGCTTTCTTTATCTTCGCTTCTCGCCTTACGTAAAGAATCCAGTATTACCATCAGAGATACACCCCTGCACGCTGAATAGGGCGTGGCATCGCGATTCAAACGTATGATGACAGACCGGTGGAGGCATTAAGAAAAAGTTAAAAGAACTGTCATCACGATTACTCGCGACAATATATTAAGTACTAAAAATGCCTCGTTTCGGATTAAAAAAATCGTATTTTTATTTTTGTGTCTCTTTACTTTGTTTGCAGTTACATGTACGTTTTTGTATTAAAAAAAGAATAAAAATGTATTTTTTAAAACCATGTCCTTATTCGGGAAATATTCCCCCGAATTACACTCGTGCATCAAAATAACCAGATAATTTTGCATTCGAGCGTGTTGTCTTAGAAAAACTGCATTCGGTCATTTTCATATTTTGGAAAAAGAGCCCTCCACTCTCGGTGTCGGGCTCTTTCTCCAAAATATGAAAATGAACTCATGCAGTTTTTAGACAACACGCTGTCATGCAAAATTATCGGTAATTTTGATGCACTTGTGCAATTACTTACGATAAGCATTTTTTCTGACTTTACCCTCGCTAAAGAAGTTACACTTCAAAAAGTATTATTAAATATTTGAAAAATGGATATGAAATTTTAGAAATGTTTTATAGCAATAATATTAAGCACAATATAAAAAAAAAGATTAATCGAACGGTTCATTAAGATCTTTTGATTTTGATTATTTTAGATTTTCCCAAAATAATCGCCGATTCTCATCCATTAAAGGGCACAAGTGTTTTCAGATAGATTCCTGCTTTTTCGTATGGTATATCTCTTGCCTCAAAGTAAAAAAGCTTTATTTTGTGGTTATGATGTCACAGTCGTTTACACATTTCCGTCCCCATCCGCTTGCTTATTTCCGTCCCATTGGCCGAGATTACCCTCATACCGCCGCGTAAGATGTTTACACATCAAAAATAGAGATTTTTTAAAAATGTGTTTGAGGCGCCCCAACCCAAACTAAACTAAACTCAAAAAAAGAATCAGAATAACATGAGTATGGCAGAACTGATGAATATACACTGGATTTTAAGTTAAATGACCATCATATTAGATAATACAAATCTCAGCCGTTGATCAGCTTCTCTAATATTATTGTACCCTAATTATTAGGTACAGGCCAAAATATTGTAATCCTAAATAATATTAACAAAGCAAACTATCGTTTTCTAGCAATTCAAGATATTCGTCAGGTATTAAAATCACATAAAAACGAAACACTGAAATAAGAAATGTAGATCAATGTAGGTACACTAGAAAATATCACGGAAAAATTCTTCTATGGTATATTAAGCCTTAGAAACTAGGAGAGCCTTCTTCTTTTCGAAATTTGTTGTTGAGGTTTTTCTAATTTTTAGCAGATGATTAAATATTTTTTTTTCCCCCGTTGTAGAATATTGAAATTGAATTTTTGGATTGACTGGAACGGGGCATAGGCAAATTAATTTTAAATGCTTGACGAGTGGGACGTACTGGGGTTTAATTAATTTCACTCTTAAACTTCTTATAAATTAAGCAAGCTGTCTCCTGCAAAAACAAACAGGATAAGGTTAAAATGTTATGTGAATATACTGTTTTGGTCGATATATCCTTTTTTAATGCATTTACTTTTATCTAGATCATAGGCTTATTTTAATTAAAATAGGTTCAATATTTTAAAGTGTATGAAGTCCTCTAACTGCAATTATTTTCACAATATCATTTAAACACGGCCTAGGGCCACATTTTTTAAATTTTTACTTCAGAACTTAGATTTGGCCAATAAAAAAAAGTAATAAATAGGATGCTAAAATTTGAACCCTTTTGTAATAAAGAATTTTTGAAAGAAAAAGATATTCACAATTTATGCATATGTGGTTAATAGTTCTAGCAGACTGTTGCTAATAAAGAGTCATTTCAATTCATGTGCTTTGTTGAAATGTATAGCTTTTAAATAGCAGACAGGTTTTGTAAATGGATATTGTTCTGTAAATACACTATTATTATTATTATTTTAAGCAGTGCAATTAGCAGGAGAACACAGCAAATACAATGGAAATAAGGCACATGTAGAAGAACATGATTTCGCGTATTGAAAGTAGGAACTTTAAAAGAGAATAATTTAATGCATACGTTGTTACACACGAAGTTGCTGAGAACCTGGCATGCAAAGAACACATCAAAGTAGACCCTTCTACTTGCAAGAGTGGGCATGTTGAAATATGACACAGTCTGCTCATGAGACAAAATTATTCTGCTTCTTAACAGTACATAACAATTTTTATGAATTTATTCTGAATGGTTTCTATTCTGTGAAATGAAATTTGATAATACAGGTACCAGATTATAGAAGAACTCTAAAGATGACCTAACATACAATATATACAGTGTTTCAATAGAACTTACATTTTTAAAATCTCTACATATCCGTGTAATAAATGCAAGCGTCGTGTTTGTCCCATTTAGTATTTTTCATAGTGTTCACTGTATGTTAATTTGCAGTCAAGGTAGACATCTAAGTATTTTACAAAAAAACTCAGTTCCTAGTGATTCTCAATACTGTATCAAAGAGGAAGCAAGGAATATAGTGACCTACTGAATTGAACTACACAACACCTATCAATATTCAATGACATATCATTGTCTAAGCACCAAGAGAAAACGGTATTGATGTAATTTTTTAAGGTGGATGAGCTTATAATACTGGCATATGACTTCATACTGTCGGTGAATAGGAGGTAGTTAGATGATAGCTCGTTGCCTAGATCATTTAAAAAATACTGAAAAGAAGGGGTCCCAAGTGAGAACCTTGAGGTAACCCAGATGTTGTTTGAAATGGATCAGAGTAATAGTCATCAATCATCACCCGCATCTAGATAAGAAGTCAACCAAGAAAGCAATTTACCCTTGATGCCATAATCTGACAACTTTGACAACAAGATGGAGTGATTTACCTTATCAAAGGCTTTGCTAAAATCGGTATAGATTGCATGCAGCACCATTATCAAATGATTTAGTTATGAAGTTAACATATTCGAAAGAATTGGTGTCAACAGATCTACCGGAGATAAAACCATGTTACTGATTTACAATTATATCTTTGAAACAGTTGTTCAGAGAATACCCAAACTAATTAGACGGTAGTCTCTGACCACACTCTTAGAGTGATGCATGTGCACTTGCAACTACATATATTCTAACTTTTCATGTAAAACTTTTTTTTTGATAAAGGATTGGTGTTGCAGATAGAAAGCTGTCTAGCTAAATAACATAAAAAATTAAAAATCTTAAAATAACAAAAAGTGTCACCTGCCGCCTTTTTACTTCAGATGGCAGTATTAGTAACTATTTTGCATGCACTTCTGAGGCAAAATTTCAATTGTGTACTTACGTATATAAGGCTGATCACCATAAACTTGTTGCTTAGCTTTCTTAATTTGATCTTTTTCTTTCTGAGCTGTACTCCTTTGTACCTAAAGATATTTATTTATTTATTCATCAATGTATCAATACTTCTAGTAGTTAGTAAGTAATTATTACATATACACTAACCTAAAATTATCTGTTTAGCCTCATTCTTAAAACGATTCTTTGAACTACTAAGGAAATTCAGCCTTTTACAAAGTTTGTATACATTAGCTGAAATCCGATGGATAAGGCTAAACAGCAAGTATCCCGCTCTACAGTAGGGTATGTGAAAAAGGGTTTTATTACTTCGTGTTCAGTGATTAGGAATGTGAAATTGAAAGAGTTCAAGACACTCAGGGCTATTTATTAAACCACTGATAATATTAAAAGCAAAACAGGCATTGAAGTATGCTCTGTGTACATCAATTAGTGTCAAAGTAAACACTGAGATCCTTGATTATAGACACTTCTTTAACTGGAATATCATTTATTTGATACTGAAGAGGAAGTCCACATAGAAGCCTACTAAACGTCATGAAACAGCATTATATATTGAGCAGCATATCATTGTGTCAGAAATCAAACACAGATCATTCTGCAAAACCATTACATCTTAAATGGATGACACTTAACAGAATAATTTCATGGGATCAGCAAACATTAAAAAACGTGATGACAAACGCCAAGATTATTTATAAATAAACTGAAATGAAATAGCTCAAATGGGATCCCTGAGGCACATCAGAGGATGAACAGAAAGGTACTGACACATAACCACCAATTGTCACCTGCTGCTTTCTGTTGGATAAGTATGATTCCAACCAAGACAGTAATGACCCAGAGACCCCATAACATGCCAACTTCAAGAGTAACACACTGTGGTTAACTGTGTCAAAAGCCTTACTGAAATCAGTATATATAGCATGGGTGTCACAATTTTCTTGAACTGTTCTAGGTCACTGACAATTAAATGGTTCTTAGAGATAATATCATTCTCACTCAAAACAGATACATTATTTGATAGTGTTTTTGGATTGTACACAGATGCAAAAAACTCTGCAAAGAGATTTGCAATATCAACACCATTATTGGCACTGCTTATATGGAATTGTACCCTGATCCCCCTGATTTCTTATGTACCTCCAAAAAGACTTTACATTGAATGAAATAGAGTTTTCAGTATTATTTATGTATTGATCGTAACATTCCCTAGTTAAGAGCCTTACAGTGGTTGCACAGTATACTAAAAGAAACATAATCAGCAATACAATTTCACAGCTTGAAAATCCTATGCGCTCTTTTCTTTTCAAACATTGTATTCTTTTTGGTATTTGAAAACCAGACAAGGGAACGCTCTCTAAAACAGTGCTGTTTTAGAGGTACAAACATATTGAAACAGTCATTAGACTACAGAATAGAAATTACTGACAGAAATATCCAAAAAATACATTATTTTTTCCAACATAAAGTAATCTAACAAATCTGTTTTACCTGTTGGAACATATTTAAAGTACTAGTAAATTCATCTTGCAA
>MU195419.1:1057-15755 GCA_016904865.1 Pissodes strobi
TCCAAGTATTCTCATGCTTCTAGCTTAAGCTTCCTATCGCTCACATTTTACTGTCTGCTTAATTTTGTCCGGCATTCGTAACCCACGCCGCCCTTTTTCAACATGTCGCCGTTTCTTCAAGAGTCCTAATGGCATAGTTCCGATTGGCTCTATAGTCATCCCACATACCTTGGGCCACGATACCCTGTATCGTGCCTTCGGGGAAGATGGCTGAAGTGACGCGTGCGTTCTGAAGAGTGGAGCGTTCGGTTAGTAATTTCAGTGTAAACTGATCAGAGATCTCGATTTACTATCACTAAATTTTCCTCAAATATATAGTGATCCGTCTTCATATTTCAGGATCCAGCTTATTCGATGCCTTAGTGAAAGGCCGTAATAGCTTTGCATCGGCCAAAGTCGTCCCATCTATTAACTAGAAGAAGAAATGATAGCTACAGCAGGACAGTTTATTTCTTCCCTATTTTGATATGTATGTCATCGAGTCCTTCAATTCAAATATTCTTACGCCTCTAGCTTGAGCTTCCTATCGCCCACATTTTACTGTCTGCTTAATTTTGTTCGGCATTCGTAACTCCGCCATTGCCGGTCCCAAGCCCGGATGAGAAAGGAGGAGGGGGGGCAGTGTTACGCCCTATTACTCAGTCAATTTAATCCCAGCATTGGGATACATAGGTTTTCATGACCGTCCTCTTTGTTTTGTTCGAAATGTGTAGACTGACGCCGCCCTTTTTCAATATGTCGGCGTTTCTTCAAGAGTCCTAATGGCATTGTTCTGATTTCCAGCAAACCAGTAATTATTGAATTAGACGAACAATCAATTTTAAATGCTTCATACAGTTCTAATGCAAAGTTCTCCATTTCTTGCACAAACACTTCAAATTGAAGTTCTCCGAATTCTTCTTCTGCTAATTTTATCACATCTACTAAAGTTGGATCTTCTATATAGTTCTTCACACTAACCACTTCAACAAAAAATCCCAATTGTTTCAGTTCGATTACAAATTGCAATACATTGAAATTTTCGAAATATTGAGCACAAGCAGACGCACCTTTCGAATAATGTTCTGCAAACTCACAATAAAAGTCAACATATTCTGGTCTGCTATGCACAGCATTATAATAATTATCTGAAGTTAATTGGCTAAATTCTTCATGTAACTTTTTCACAGCCTCATCCATAACTGTTAATTTGGAGTCTTTGACAGAAACCTGCAATGTGCGAAGCCTCCTTGCATAGAAACTCAGTCGTGCAATTCAGTAGTTTATATTTGTGCAAAAGTCGGGAATCACCAGGGGCACAGGCCCGTCTTACTCTAGGGTCCCACAGAACGCAAGGCCCCTCAAACCGGAAGATTGTGTAACACAAGCAGAAGGGTAGCTCTGCCTTTGTCTAAGCGCCGGACGAGGGTTGTGCTGGCACTTGCCTCGGAGCAAAGCCATTAAACAAACAAGGAACCTGAAAAGAAGAGAACCTAACCTGACCTAACCAACGATTTCTATTTTGCGGAAAAGGAGAAATAGAAGAAGGGCGGTTCGGTTTGTGTTGTGTAATGTAAAGGCAGAGACTACCAGGGTTGCCAACAGTACGGTCCTGACCCGCGTTTTAAGATTCTTTACACAAATAGAGCACTATGTAAAAAATTGACCTCTCCTATTGGTCGATCCATCTCGTATTACAATATGTCTTCGTGATACAATCAATTTGTGTCAAGAGCTCTCGTGGTCTAGGGTTTAGATGGCTGGTCTCACCTGGACGGCCCGGGTTCAAACCCCGTTGCTTTTTTGTTTCTTTTTAAGATTATGTTTCTAAACTGTGTTTTTTTTAATTTTGGGTATGTCTTAGGTTAGTTTGGGTTAGCACCTGGTTAGTTTCCTTTTCTTGGGCCCCGTAGCGAGCGGAGGGCCATGCGGATCGACCGATCGACCAATAGGAGAGGTCGATTTTTACATAGTCTAAAGGATCTTAAAATATATTACAATATGTCTTCATAATGCAATCAATTTGTGGCAAGAGCTTTCGTGGTTGAGAGGTTTAGACGGTTGGATCTCACCTGGATGGCCCGGATTCAAACCCCGTTGCCTTTTTTATTTTTTTAAGATCATGTTTCTAAACAGTTTTGTCTTGATTTTGGGTGGCTTGGGTTAGGTTGGGTTAGCACCTGGTTAGTTTCCTTTTCTCGAGCCCCCGAAGCGAGCGGAGGGCCTTGCGGATCGAGCAATAGGAGAGGTCTATTTTTACATAGTGCTCTTTTGTGTAAAGGATCTTAAAACGCCGATGTCTTCGCGATGCAATCAATTTGCAACATGGGCCGTCGTGATCTAGAGGTTTAGATGGTTAGGTCTCAATTCTGTAGCTATTGGTGGCGGCTGGGGTTCAAACCCCGTTGCTTTTTTAATTTTTTTACGGTTGTTTCTAAACAGTTTTTTTCTTGATTTTGGGTATGTCTTGGGTTAGCACCTGGTTAGTTACCCATTCTTGAGCCCCCGCGAGCGGAGGGCCATGCGGATCGACCAATAGGAGAGGTCGATTTTTACATTGTGCTCTATTTGTGTAAATAATCTTAAAATGCCGATGTTTTCGCGATGCAATCAATTTGCAACATGGGCCGTCGTGGTCTGGAGGTTTAGATGGTTAGGTCTCAATTCTGTGGCTATCGGTGGCGGCTCGTGTTCAAACCCCGTTGCTTTTTTTATTTTCTTTTACGGTTGTTTCTAAACAGTTTTTTTCTTGATTTTGGGTATGGCTTGGGTTAGTTTGGATTGGCATATGACAGCCAGATTCTGAGAAATGAACAAGCGTGTTTTTGTAAAAACTAATTAGTAAATGTTCTTTAAACATCTTGTAAATAACTGTAAATAAAAGTGTAAATAGCAAAACGAGTGTTTAATTGAACTCAATTAAGACATGGCGCAGTCGGAAAATGTGAAAATTCCAGTTAATTCAGCTCCACAATTAAGTAAAAATAATAAATAAGTATTTATTTAAGTAATTTAAATAGTCCTTTGAAGTCTTCTTGTCAGCAGCCAACTTGGAGGGCGTGGAGGAAAAACGTAAGTGTAATTTATTACTGCATTCCATGTTACATGGGGCAAGAAGGGATGGGTTTGTATAGCACTTTAGAACTAAAACTGCATGGGCGTAGACAGGCTTTTTTCTCAGGGGGGGCGAACCGTAGCCAAGGCCGCAGTGACACTCGGGGGAAGAGGCTAAGCCGCCGGAGGCGCAAAATTTTGGGGGTGCCACGCCCCCATTTTTTACCCAAAAGTCGTTAAAATCGTTAAAAAAACAAGGAATCGGCACCATTTTGCGTGGCATGGCATGAATGGTATGCTGCAAAATGAGTCTGTTAAATTCCCAGGGGGGGCCATGGTCCCTCTGCCCCCCCTACTTACTAGGCGGGGGAATCTTTTGACAATGATGTCACATAATTAAAATGTTTGGCTTCTGTGTGTGAATTTAGTACTCTGAAAGAATCATTAATAAGAGACAGAATAGTTTGTGGGGTAGATTAGCCTAAATTAAGAGAAAGATTGCTTTCAGAGTCAAATTTATCATTGACTAAGTGTATACCTGTAATGGTAAAATAAAATAAAAAAAAATGTTAGTTAGTTTTTAGTTATGGGCTTCGCGGTTACGCATTTACCCAGAAACGACCCCTGTCCAGGCTTAGTTAGAGCTGGGGCGACCCATCCCAGATAAGTTACACCTTGGTGGACAGGGATACTATTTTTAGACCCTCCAGTATGTCGAGTATATACTCCTGGAGGCTCCTATCTTATAAATGCACGGCTTGTTTTAAGGTACGAACACCACCGGCTGGACATTCGCACACATTTAAATCTTGAGACTGCACGGGTTTTTAAGGCTCAGGCCCCCTTCTGGAGGTCCGATTCTTCCTCAGGGAGGTAATACGGTCCCCGAAAGATCACCATGTGTACACTCGACCGAAGACGAATTGGAACTAACATTTAACATTTAGGTTAGCTAGGGCCATGCGTATGGTCAAGCTGACTAGTTGCCGTACCCGTGGCTATCCGTAAATCTCGCCTTTGTTCGCCTTGCTTGTTCGATAGGGATGGGCAAGGGTAACCGTTCGTTTGCAATCGACTTACGCCTAATAACCGGTTAATTTTTTCCCAATAACCGATGGCAATCGGATATTTCTTACGACATGTTGATCTTTTACCTTAGCCGCATCTACAGTAACTGACGCGGCACTTTTATTTTATCATTGTTCATGTTTCTAGCGAAAAGACAACTGATGTGCGGTTGTAGCCTTTATACTGGGGCGGTTGGCTTCTGTTATGCATCTAATGATCACCAGGATCACCTAGGTCGTCCTTTCCTGTCAGCGTTTCGTTTTAATTCAAGGAGGCAACGCAACACTAAACTGCAAAAGGCGTGTATTCTGGAATCAGTAGAAAAGAGAAGGTAAATCAGAAATGAAAGATTATCGAATTTCATGTGATGAGAATAATCGTGAAGCCTTAGTTTTAACCTTAGACAAGGAAAAAGGGGCAACTGAAATGTGTAATTTGACACTATCAATTTTATCAGATATAGATTAACTCACCAAAAAAGCCATTGTTTGTCACAAAAATGGCGTTTTGCCATAATTTTATGTTTGCTCCGTAGATAGATCTTACGCCTCTCCTCTCTTTCCTGTCAAAATACTCTTGAAATTTGAAATATGACGTCATTAAAGAAACAGTTTTCGCTTGAGGAAATAGCTCTCAGCTGCTTTAAGGCCATCACAGACACTTCGCATAACACCGTAGACCGTAGCATAAGAGCATAAACACCATTCTTATTACATATATGAGCATAAAACAGAAACCGGAATGCATATAGCAACGAGTCACGAATCGTTGTTTTTACAAATTCGTGAAAAGTGGCCATTTCATACGAAGACGAAATTCGTAGACGTTTTTAGGAAAGAGCTTATCTTATAATAATTATAAAAACAAAACATATCTTTTTTACACAAAACTCTTTACATATCGTAGGAAAATATGTAAGGGCGAATCAAACATCATACATACGAAAAAATAAAGAAAACAAATCAAAACTAAATTATTCTAACCTAAAAACCAATATGCAAACTTTCAAATCGGCCGAAATTTTTCACGAATATCGTAAAATCTAGAAATGAACTCAAGTTTCCCGCGCTGTAGATTTTAAATGTCACGAATTCGTAAAATCTAAATTATGCACCTGTCATCTCTCCCGTCAATTAATCTGACCAATGGCGTTAAAATTCGTGATTCGTTGCTATATGAACTACCCTTAAGGGTTTTCGACCAATCGCAGCCGATATATCGAACGTCACATAACTTTTGCATAAGAATTTTCTGTACGAATGAATAATTACGGAGGTTGTGCTATACGCGGCCAATTAAACACTCGTGTTTTAGTCATATGTCCATTCGATATATGGGCTGTGATTGGTCCAAACTCTTATGCTTTTATGCTACGGTGTTATGCGAAGTGTTTGTGATAGCCCTTATACGACATGACCATTGATTTGTATAGGAGTGGATAAGCAATAAATAGACCAAACATGGCAAATTTACGCCCGCGAAATGTAAACAAAGATATTTCTATTTGGACTTGCGCATTAGAAAATTAGTAGCAGCTAGTTGTTGCACCGTGAAGGTAAATAGGCAGGCCCGGACTTCGAAAGTGATTATTTCACCAAATATTCGGTAGAGGAGTCTTGCCGATTGTGAAATGGGCCTCAGTTAGCATAGTGAAACAAACAATAAGGTATAAATAAGTAATACTTATAATAATTAGACTTACTTGAAATAGGAAATCCTGGGTATTTTGCCTCTACTACTACAAAACACAACCATACACTTTCGGGATTCTATTTTGGTAGCGTCGCCCATTGTTTATGTGCGTATTGTTTAATTTAAACGAAAATCAAAATAGGGTACGCACAAACCACAAACGTGAACCACTAAACTAAAACTAATTAAGTAACTACAGACACTAGGTCCAAAGAAAGTAAAAAAAAGTAAAAACTCGAATTATTAACTGAAAACGCCGCGCCGTCAAAACGAAAACACGTCAAAGACAAAAGCCAAGTTCGATCCTGACCGACGCCTGCTGAGACGGCAAGTGTTTTAGTGCGCATGACAAAACGGTATCTTCTTTGTTTACGTTTTTCCATTTTGCGTCGATTTTGTCATGCGCAGAAACCTGTTTTTTCGCCCATAGGTTGCCACTTTTGAATAGTGCGACAGGCGGCTATTGCTTATCCACTCCTATACAAATCAATGGACATGACATGCCTTAGAACAGTAAAGAGAAGGATGGGGAGGGGAGAAAGCACGAAAGTGTCAAAAATACGTTTTTTTGGCGCCGCAATAATTACGGGAGCGCAATCAACAGAAACTAACCCAAGACATGCCCAAAATGAATTACGAGTTACTTTATTGGTTCTATTACATCCAGAACCCTGACGTAATACTTGGATGATGTCAGTGCCATTGTTCCTAAATAACCTGTGATATTTTATTTGTTTAACCCTTCGATATAAAGCTATAAGTCAGGAAATTTATTGGATATCTAAATATTAAGAAATGATTGATTTGTATCAAATAAGACACTCATAGAAACGTGTCGATGTAGCTTTCACTTGCTCACAAAGTCTAAACAATTTGAATATTTTCTTATGCTCGCGGAATGGTATCCGTATTTTTGCCCCGCATTACACCATTCTTAGAGTTAGATTTTCGAACGAGCTTGAAATTACACACAAAGAAGGATTTTACCAAGACATTCTCGAACATACCCCAGTTCAGTGAGCGAGAGTCTGTTTGACGTTTGAGTGTTATTGATTTCTTTCCATTTTTTAAAATAAATTACATATTCATTAAATAATGATATAAAGACAATAAAAGCATCTTATTTTTGAAGTGCAGCTAAGCGATTTAAGAAGGAAAATGGACAATTGTTCCCAATCCACTCCTCAAATGGAAAGGGAAGAAGACAGGGACTCCAAAACGGTATGAGCAATATGTTAAATTCTGCAATTATTTATTTATTTATTCATGAATGGCATATGCGGATATCTATACTTTACCGATAACCTTTAGGAATTCCAATTACTGCTTACAGGGAAACGCAGAAACGCTACTATCTATTTTGTTTATTTCAATATGAGTGTTTTTCTTGCCTGTTCTGTTTGCATTAACTTCACCTCTAGTAGTGGTGCCATAAAACTTCGAAAGGTCAAACTAAGGTATTAGCAACGCTAATCTACTGTAAAATCCCAGTGTTATTAATTAGTATTCACCTTTAACTATCATGTTATGATAGTGCAGATATTGGCTAGTGCTAAAATATTTATATTTTACGTCTAATGTTAAAATCAAATTTTAAAGCCTGGCACACGTTATATGTCTATTTCCTAAAACCTAAAGCTCACTGACATCGTGTCACAACAATCCTGTCTATTTTGCAGACTTCTGCATCACAACAGTCTCCTGAAATGGAAGTGATACAGTTGAGTCGTGAGGTCAGTGTTAATGAACCTACTGACATCAACCCATCCCTGGGGCCTAACATTCACGGTCAGAGTTTGACAGCTAGATTACCCGTTACATTACAGAACATAGATGAGGTGGCAAATATGCCCATACCAGCCAGTTCTTCTATAGATGATATTCCACCACCAAAGGTATGATATTTGTCATATCCTTAAACTTGTGCAAAATGGACGAATATCATTCGTTACCCTAGTCTTTTTATTTCCTGTAGCCTGACTACAATGCTCCTCCTCCATATGAAGTGGCCACTCAAACAACCAAGCTGCCAACCTATGAGGAGGTGCAACGCGAAAAGCATTTGGAAGATGAGCTTTTGGGAGTTCCTATTGTAAATGATGTGAGTAATGCAATCATTTTCGCGTAATTGTCTACATATGTTCCTCTTTATTGTTAGCCATCTCAGTTCCGAACACCACCAAATCAAAGAATCTTGATTCCTATTGATAATGAAGCCACTGAAGATGTTGATACTAGTCTGCTGGGCACTGACTTTATGTTCTACATCGCATTCTTCGGTAAGCCAAAAAATAATCCTCATAAATC
Source organism: Pissodes strobi (assembly GCA_016904865.1). Lineage (NCBI taxonomy): Eukaryota > Metazoa > Arthropoda > Insecta > Coleoptera > Curculionidae > Pissodes > Pissodes strobi. Next base: position 9,158 of record MU195419.1, read on the forward strand.
TATGTTCTATTATAATATAATTGTATAATTTTAAGTGGCATTCATTTTTAACTGGATCGGATTCTTGTTGCTGATGTGTTTCTGCCACACAATCGCCTCAAGGTACGGCGCCCTGTCCGGATTCGGCCTGTCACTGGCCAAGTGGACCTTCATTGTCCAACATTCCACTGAATTGGCTTCAAAGGACAACAGTTGGTTATGGTGGCTCATTATGACCTTTGGTAAGTAGCTTTCCCTATGTCGATTCTAACAGACGACAATTTGGATCCAACACTACAATATATTGTATTTTTCATTGACTATAGGTCTGATCATCTGTATCCGAGCAATACTTCAGTACTTGAACATAAAACGTGGTTGGCACATGTTGTCGGCCAGCCACCAGGAAAGACTTCTGTTTTTCTATTAGACGGTCAAGCGAAAATGTTTTAGAAATTACTATTGTGATTCTTGTGTATCTCCTTGTATTATATTAGGTGTATGATTATAATATGGAAAAATGTATTTAACCATTTCTAGATAAGTGCGCTCTCTAAACCGCAAGGAACAGAATGCAAGATTTGTACCATTCATTAATAGTATGCAGCGAACAGGTCTATATATGTAAGTTGGTGCACTATCTTGTAGATTTCAGAGCAAATTGATTGGACATCTTGATTTCTGTTTCTCGTGGTTGCAGCGTAACACATTTAAGCTGATTTTCAGTATTAAAACTAGGCTTGTTGTTTATTGAAATTAATTTTTGGAACGATTTTGTATAGTTTTTGTTATTTTTTCTTATGTTTATATCTCTATTGCAATAAAAATTACATATTAAAAATAGGCATATGGATCTGTTTTGGAAATTCATTTAATTACGCGTTATTGTACAATAAATAGTTAGTTTTAGGATATTAAGGTAGGAAGTGCGAGCACACGCCACAACCACATTGGCAAACTTGTTCCATTTAAAATACTCAGTGATTTTAAGAAAATCACGAAGAGCATTATTAATATCGCTTTCCCTAAAAGCGTCGACACGCGAGAAAGTTTCAGATTTAGCATTTACTGAAAATTTAGCCATGAAAATATGATCATGTGATGTGAGGTGACACCTAGAGCTTTGCACAAAACCCTGGCACAAGAAGCTACTACTTGTATTATGACTGTTCATTACATTGTCTTTAAATTAGGAGTTTTAATAAATATCAAAGATAAAGTGGTTTGATTTTTATTTCATTGACTCTTTACCTAAGAAGTCGGCAGTTGAAAAATTCACAATCTACATGTTCAAAGGATTTTTCTTGCAGGGGGACCTTCTACTGAACTCGTGTTATAAGAACAGCTGAAATTGGTATATAATGTGGAACTTAGGTGCATATTATTGGGTTCTATATTGACTTTCAGTCATTCAAAAGCACTTTATACCAGTAATAACTAGTTTTTTCCTGAAAATATGCGTTTTAGTTTACCTAATAGGCTTAGGAAAGTATTTGTAATGATTGTATTACACATACTTCGCTTGTAAATAAATATACTTAGGTATCAAATCTTTTGATTCAAAATTTAAATTTGTTTGCAGCATTGCCAGCGAAAAATTAAAAATTGTATCATATTTTAACTGAAATTGTACCAGATTCAGCATTTTTGTACAGAATTTATATATTTTATAAGAATTCCTTGACTGTGCGACCTCTAGATCCACTTCCGATTCGACTTCGGTCGAGTGTAGACGCGTTCGGTGACGGCTCTTTGGGCGCCATTGGTACAGACCATGAGCGAACACGTGGCAAACGTTTAGTGACCGTTTTTCTCCCCGAGGTAGAACCGGACGTCCCAGCCAGCGTAGTCTGTGCCTTTCATAGAATTATAGCCAGAAGAAATACCTATTCACGCCGGTACCCAGGCCGGGGGCAGCCGGAAGCTGCCGTAGGACCATTTCTAGCTGTGCCCTTCATAGATTTTAGTTTTGTGCATAGATTTTAATTTTGTGCAATAGTCGGGAGCACCAGGGGCACATGCCCGTCATTCTGGAGCTCCTCCCCAGAATACAAGGCCCCTCAAACTGGAACCACGTGTAACGCAAGCACAAGGGTTGCTGTGTCTCTGCCTAAGCGCCGGACCGAGGGGTGGGCTGGCAAGTTGGTCGCAAGATCAGAGCCATTTTTCATATCACACACACACACACACACCTCTAGATCACAAGAATAAATGTTGTTATTTATTCTTGTGTCTAGATCATAGCAGGGTTAAGTATTGAAATCAGTTCATTATTTATAAATAAATATAACCTTTATGTAATATCATTTTATAGACCTCCAAATGGTTCCTTTTATTCTATTATGGAAATACTTGAATAGGTACTTGTAAATATAGATTTAACGAAAAAAGTTGTTCTTGCTGGCGACTTTAATGTACACTTTGGTACTGCTGATAGAGAGTGCACACTGCTTTGTGATGTTTTAGGGAGTTATGGCTTTGCTATGACGCACTGTGATGGCACAAGGCAGGGTGCATGCTTAGATAATATCTTTATTAATTTTGACACACATTTTCTAGCTTCAACCACAGATTTACATCTGTCCATAGATAAATGCATCTGTCGGATCATCAGTGTCAAAGAATAGAATATGATTTGGATGTTTTGGCGGAAGGTGTAGTGCGTAGCAGGAGGGTTTGTAGGCCTATTACTCAGTTGGGACTACATAGGCTCTACAGCTCCGTGGAGGGTATAAACTGGGACTTTATTTTGCTCAGTGATGACCTAAATGTTGAAGAGAGATTTGATGTATTTCTGGGTGAGATTGAGGGTGCCTTTCTGCGGTATCGTTTCCAGAAAAAACTTATATTGTAAGATCTGATCAATCTAATAATATCACCTGGTTTGACAATGATCTTAGAGAAGTGCGCGAACATTTAAAATTTCTAGTGAAGCGTATAATCAATATAAAAATGAAGCGAACAAGGCTGAGTTAAACAATTTTCGTCTTACATATAAACATGAAATTAAAAAAGCTAAAATTAGGGCTAATGATAACCTTGTAAACAATTCCAAAAACCCTATAAAAACTATGTGGAACATCATTAATAAAAAAAGAGCTAAATCATCAAAAGCCATATTGGAAGATTTGGTAGGTTATCTCGGCTGACGAATTTAATAACTATAGTTTTCAGAAATAGCTCAAACCCTCTCCAATAGTATAGTGCCTATTGATAAGGATCCGTTTACATTTTTAAATGAATTAAACTTAAAAAATAATAGTTTATTCACCTTTAATGAACTGAGTTATAATGAAGTTAGGGACATTATTTCTGATTTAAAAAATAAGAACAGTAGGTACTGATATTCCGGGATTAAACATTAAACTAATAAAAACCATAAAAAATATTATAATAATTCCATTTACAAAATTAATTAACCAATGTATAAATGCCAGTGTTTTTCCAGATAAATTAAAAGAAGCTTTAGTAATATCTATATTCAAAAAGGGTGATCCTCAGAGTACTGAAAAATTAGAGGCCAATTTCCCTATTGCCGATATTCTCAAAGATATTTGAAAAGTGCATGGCAATAAAAATGACCGAGTATTTTGAATCAAACAAGCTCTTCACTAACTGTCAATTTGGCTTTCGTAAAAACAAAAACACTGTACACTGAGAGTCTCGTCACGTCAGTCTCGATATTCTCGTGTATTGAAATAAAAATAATTTATAAGTAGCATAGTACGAAAATATATTCTTTTTAAATTATAGGTAACGTACAAAAAGTAGAAAAATGTTTAAGTACACGAAAATCAAAGAAATATCGGAAAGTATGTACGTATCTAAAGTACAATTTACTAGTTGCCTACCTATATTTATGAGTAACACAAAAAATATATATTTTCAAAACAGGTCTAAATTATAGCAAAGAATATTCTCGTAGTAGAATTTTCTTTGATTATAGGTAACGTACAAAAAATAAAAAAATATATAAGAATCTAAAAGCACGAAATAATATCAATTCGAATTTTGAGGAATTACTGATTAGGTATAAAAAAATATCTACGAGTGTACATCAGTTTAATAAAGACAAATTAGCCTTTTAGAGCAAATGTCAATGATTTTTTTATTGCAAGTTAGGAACTTCAGAACTTATAGCTTCTCCAAAATCGTAATTTCGAGACTCTAACTTCAATTTTGGATAAATTTGCTTCTGGAAGTTCGAGAAGAAGACGCAAAACAGCTTGGTATTCATTATTTCTCGATTTCTCCCATCATACAATATCTTAACTTCCTCAGAATTTTCCCTCGGCGAATTTTGAGCACAATCCTTTAAAATAAAAAGATCCTTCGCCATTTCATCAAGAATTGAAAAATTAAGATTTTTCTCCTCATATTTTTTACTTTTTATTCTTATTAGGAGTTCAAGCCATTAATAAAAGAAAGCTAAGATTGTTTTCATATTATAATAAAAATATAAACGTAATTTTAACATAAAAATATATCACTATATGAATCTAGAAGCATGAAATAATATTATTTCGAAATTTGAGGAATAGAGGTATCTACTAGTGTACATTGGGAATATCCTTCAGGTCAAGGTATGTCTGAGAAAAAAATTCAGCATCGGTCTAATAAAGACAAATTAGCATTTTAGAGCAAATGTCAACGATTTCTTTTATTGCAAGTTAGGACACTCCAGAATTTATAGCTTCTCAAAAATCGTTATTTCGTGAGACTCATTTCAATTTTCGATCAGTTTGCTTTAGTAGTTCGGGAAGAAGAATCAAAACAATTATTCATTATTTCTTGAATCCTCCCATCATACGGTATCTTAACTACCTCAGAATTTCCCTCTGGCGAATTTTGAACACAATCCGATATAATATATTTCTCTTCCGCCATTTTGTCAAGAATTTTAAAATTAAGATTTTTGTCCCCATTTAATTTTTTACTTTTTATCCTTATTAGGAGTTGAAGACATAAATGAAAGAAAGCTAAGATTGATTTTATAATGTATGCAAAATATAAACGTGATTTCAACATATAAATATATAACTATGAATCTAGAAGCACCAATGAATAAAGAATAGGAAGGAAGGAGCAAAATACATATTGACATTAGACCGGATTGGTTCTTGCATATGGCGACCCAGATTACCAGTGGCGTCTCCTAAAACGATTGCACAACAAAAAAAATACTTATACTATGTATTTATATAGTTTTGTTGTTTAGTACTTACTGATACAGTGATCTCAAAAAAAGTTATAATTTATAAATATTGCCAACATGTATATAAAAATACGTGCGTTTTTTGCGGATCATATAAATGTTTTAACTTTGCTAGATACTTTAGGTATATTCGAAATATAAAAATTAAATTCCTTAGGATAAATTTCACATGTGTAAACTTCATTTTATTAGCTAAATACCTATGTAAAGAAATCTTGGGAAAATACCAAGAAAAAGTGGTGTGTGAAAAAATTTTTGTTTTCCCTATAATATGTTTTCTATGTTTTCCCATTAATTTTTTGGAAAATTATACCTGTTTTCCTTCAGGTTAATAGGTAAAGTGAAGTTTTAAATAAATAACATCACCAATTGACAATTATTCTAAATTACATGAATGATTATTACATTACATGATGGTTACGAGGTATGTAAAAAGCAGCACTTATCCGAAAAAGAAACGCAATTTTCTGTTTTTTTTTTTCAATAATTTTTTTATCTAAATGTAAATGTAAACATATAAGTTTAGGCACCTGAAATGTACATACAGAAGTTTATTTTTCATATTTGAAATGGAAAAGTATCAGTATGTTATCCGTTAAATCCTATAGCTTGCCTTTAAAATAACACTAAAATATCTAATAAATTAGTCGGCCTTAAGATATTTTGTAAAATTGTCTGTAAATTGCTGTCATTTACATTTTTTTTTTGGTATTTTTCTTTCCAGTAATGCTTTTTTAGTACTTAAACGACTGAGTAAATAAAATGAAAACGAATTTTTGCAAATTTGGGGTTGGATTCGTTTTAAATAAGGCATGACAGTATAGTATATTATATTATATGACTCATTCTGACGTTATGTTTGGGTGCTTCCTACGCTTTGATGGTATTTCTTGGGTTTAAAGCTATTTTTGCTATTTACTTTGATTAGGAACATTGTTTATTTCTTTAGTAATATTATTGTAGATATTGCGTTAATTCATATAGTGTTTAATTAGATATTTAGTGGTAAAGGTGTGTATTTTCTTTGGATTAAAGAAGCAAAGTAAATATGGTTAGTTGTGCAGCTTGTGGCCCTTCTAAAACTCCAACAAATTCAGAACTTGGAATAACATTTCATCGGTAAGTAGGTATTTTACCCTTATTTTTCTGGTTTTTTCCATTTAATAAAGCAAAATTATAAATTGTCTAATTGTTAACAAATAGGTGACAGATCTAATTATGGGCATACCCGTAAAAAAAATTGCATTAAAAATCAATTTTTGCAAGAACATTGGACAGTGTAGTAATAAATACTTTTCTTTTATACTTGACATGTTAAAGTTTATACTGCCAATAAACTGCTAAAATTAGTTATTTGAATATATTTGGGCATTTGAAATGCAAAAATAAGCAAAATATGGTTAG
>JAEQML010072053.1:0-15755 GCA_016904865.1 Pissodes strobi
TGCCGGCAGTTTGAGATCTTTTCCCTGTTTAGGGAAATGAATTATGGCCGCTACCTTCCAGGATTTAGGGAAGTGTTGTAGCCGGATTACCGCATTGACAATATGCATGAATTGAATAAGTGTTTTATTAGGTAAGTTTTTCAGGATTATGTTCGGAATGTTGTCCGGGCCGGGAGCTTTGTTTCTCGGAAGACGACAAAGGACTTTGCGTATTTCCGCTGGGGTTATTCTCAGTTTATCAAGCACTGACGGAGGGATAGGATATTTATGTTGTTTAAAAGCATTTACAGTGTTGCTGTAAAGCTGTTGCTCGGGCAGAGTGTTAGGCGCCTCGCTGAAGACGCCCTCGAAGTAATCCGCGAAGGCTTCCGCTTTTCCTTGGTCGCCTATAATATCTAGGCCTCTGTGCCTGATAACTGGAATTTGCGTATAGCCTCCACGGACTCGCTTGGCCAACTTCCACAGCGAGCCATCTTCCCTGTTTACGCGATTTATGTATGCGAGCCACGCATGGTTCCTGTGCTCGCGTATCTGTACCCTGATCTCCTCGGTCAGTGCATTGATTTGAGCGGATCCATCTCTTGTCCGGTTTCTCTGTCATCTTCGTCGAAAGCGATTTCGAAAGGTGATAAGTTCAAGGATATGGTCTGGGAGGGATCCGGTCCTAGGGCGCAGAGTGACTCTAGGACATATGGCATCGCGGATGCGCTGGATATTTATTGTGAGTTTATCTACCTCGCTTTCTAGCGCCTGGACGGTCACTATTTGCTCAGGGACGACAGTTAACTCACTCAGCCTTGCTCGGAACACTCTCCAATCAATATTCCTGTACGAAACGGCGGTGTTGTTCTCCACAGGGACCCTGCAGTACAGTCCAATACTGATTGGCAAATGGTCCGAGTTTAGAGCGTTAAGTTCCTGAAGCTGTGTAGTTCTTATCGTTCCCCGAGTTATAGCTATGTCCAGGAACGAGGGACTACGAAGAAAAGTAGGATTTGGCGTTCGGTGATAGGACATTTCCAGGTTGTTTTCGATTATCCTCTTAAATAATCTACCCCTGTTGTTAGTTACGTCGCCCCATTCGGCGTGCGTGGCATTCAAGTCCCCTATCAACAGGGATACTCTGTTCTGCGGTAATAAAGCAAAGAGGTCGTTTGCAGTGAGGCGGAGACCCGGGGGCGCATACCCGCCACAAATACGTAGGCCGCTCTCCGTCTCGATACAGACGTGTTCTATTGCGGTCCGCAAATGTTGTATTCTTTTATAGCGGAGCGACCTATGTATGAGACAGGCCACGCCTCCCCCGTTTCGATCGGGCCTATCAAAACGCTCGATATTATAGTTCCTAATCTTTAGTGTAAAATTAGGAACTAATTTCGTTTCGATGAGAAAGACAACCTGAAAATTGGATGTATGCATAAAGTTACGAAACTCGCCCAATTTTGACCTAATTCCGTTGCAATTCCAAGATGCGACAAATAACATTTACAATTATATATTAAAACGAGCATATTCATAGGAGAAAAAGCGGATAGAAGCTTGTAGAATCTCCGTCTTGTCGCCCTGACATGCTTCGAGCATGTTAGAGTAGCATTCGAGAGCCTGAAAAAGCTACTCTAGATTTACTAAATTATTGATTTTCGCTACTACATTATTCAAATTGCTCATCATTGATGAGATATTTACATTATTGTTAGACATATTTACATTTTTATTTACACGGGCAGCACCACTAACCTGTTCTACATCAGCGTGTTGCATACATTGCAGCTTGTTCCGCTGCTCTCGGGGTCTACGAAGGGGTGGAAATTGGCGGTTGAATTGCTCGTCTCGTTGCCCATTGCTTAGGGCTTGGTCCCGTGGACCGTCAGCAGCTCTTGCAGTGTCCTGGCTTCTCCAGGCTGGGTTCGCCGGAGGGGGTGCAGGATGGTATACTTGTTTCGGTTTAGTAGTCGTTGCTTGTATAATGTTTAGTTTATAAACATATATCGGGCAAGTGTCGTCTGTGGCACGGTGTGGGCCCCCACAGTTCACACACTTGAGGAAATCTTGATCACATTGCGTGATTTCGTGCGCTCCAGCGCATTTGCTGCAAGCCACACGACGGCTGCAGTATGTCTGGGCATGGCCAAACTGCTGGCAATTTTTGCACTGGAGGACAGGTTTCCCTGACCGCCTGGCCTCCCGGTGCACACGTACGCACATCAGTGTTTTTATGTCTTGATTAAGTTTCTTGACAGTGAAATTAGTGCCAAGAATAACTAAGTACATCGGTACTTTGGTCTTCCGCATCTCGTATACGCTTTTCGGTTTAATGTTGTATTCATCGCTGAGGGATTCGCTAATCTCCTGTGGCTTAATTTCGCCGTCTAGGCCGTGGAGCACGAAAGCCCTCGTCTTTTCTTGATTTTTCGCGTATGTATGATATTCGGTCCGTTCAGTATCTAGTGCTCGTTTTAGCGCATGCAGATCATTGGCAAGGCTACAATATACGATAACTGAATTTTTTGTGTATTTCAGTTCGTATTGCTTAATATGTAGTGCTTTTAGGTCGTCACGCAGTTGTCTATGATCAGACGGTCTACCCTTAATGACGACTGGGGGTAGGGGTTGTTGTTTTGGCTTGGGGGCTGATTTCCCCTGCTTGGTCGGGTTAGATTTGTTACGTTTTGAATTAGACGCCGAGGTGGACGCAACACTTACGGTGTCCTCGTCCTCGGTGTTGATGTCCTGGAGGGGTTGGTACGTGTTATTTGTGGGCACAGGGGGTTGGCCCATGTCAAGGGTAACGACCTTAAAGTTCCGTTTAAACGGGATTTGTTTAAACGGCGTCTTGAAGTTTTCCGTTTCTTTCGACTGTACCAGGGGAACAGAAATGGGCGGAGGCGGAGGAGGAGCCATCGGGTTTGGTTCGGTTGCGGTGTTTTCGGCTACGATTTCTTTGGATAACAAAGAAATTTCAGAACTTTTTTGCGGTTGTTTGTTATCCGTCAAGGTGACCTTAGGCTTTTTAAAGGTTTCACTATTTTGGATATTAGAAGGACTAGCCTTCTTTTTCCCGGTATCAAACATTATTAACGTCAGATCTCTTCGAAATAAAGCAAATGAAATCGAATCATTCATAGTGGACAAATTCATAGATGTGCTATGCATAACAGAGCACTGGTTAAGCGAGGATGAAGTCAGCCTTGTTTACTTCCAGGGACTCAAAATGGTAGCCTATTCTGCAAGAATGCTTTCAACGGGGGGAGGAACTGTTGTTTTTGTGAGGGACAGTGTAGATGTAAGTCCAGCCAATGTAAGTGTATCTTTTATGATTGAGAAATGTATAGAGTATTGTTGTATTTTTATCAAATCATTGAATGTATATGTTTTAACATTATACCGTTCTCCATCAGGTATCTTTGACACCTTCTTGGCTTCAGTCGAGGGTATATTGTCTGGTCTTGATCCAACAGCAAAAATCATCATTGCTGGGGATTTCAATGTACAGTTTAACTCAACACTACCCGAAACCCACAAATTTTGTGATGTTGTGGAGAGCTTTGGACTAAAACAGACTGTATTTCAACCAACCAGACAACAGCCCTGCCTGGATAATGTCTTCGTGAATCATGATATTGGGGTATGTTCTGTTGTCGTTCTTGATATGAATGTTTCTGATCATATATGTCAGATTGTGGAGTGCAAGTTGGAGAGAGTGCATGATGATTCCACAAAATCTCGCAAGATATGCAGACCAATAACACAAAGAGGGCTGCATGAATTTCATATGATGATACATCATGGGACTCTGTCCAACAGTGTGATGACGTTAATGATTCTTTTGTAGAGTTTTTGGGCATTTTGGCGAGGGCATATGTTCAGGCTTTCCCCGAGAAATTGTATAATGTGAGGTCATACCATTTTAATAACATAGGATGGTTTGACGAGGAGCTAAAAACTATGAGGGACCATAATATACTTTCTAAGTGAGTTGCAGCAGCAGTACAACTTTGAGGGCATAAAGGAAGTTATCATTGAGCACAAAAAAGCTTACATAAATGCAATAAATCAGGCCAAGGTAAGGTTTAATGACAATATGATTCTTTCATCCTCGAATCCTGCAAAAACCATGTGACAGATAATCAACAGGCAAAGGTGTAATAAAAGTGCCCCTGATGACCCTACTACCATAACACCAGATGATATTAATAAATTATTTTCTGAAAATGGCGCATAAGACTGTGAAGGATATGCCACCCAGTGATGGAGACCCATTGGAGTTTACTCAGTCTGTTGAGGCTGCCACTATTCCCTTTTCATTTGAGGAGGTGTCCTTCAATGAGGTTAGGTATATAATTGATTCACTAAAGAACAAGGGTAGCTGTGATATATATGGTTTTAACGTAAAATTAATAAAAACTGCAAATAACTGCATTTTACTTCCTCTTACCAAGCTTATAAACCAATGCAAAAGTACTGGTGTTTTTCCCAATTGTCTTAAGGAGGCCATTGTTAGGCCTATTTTTTAAAAAAGGAGACCCTACTGTTTCTAACAACTACAGACCAATATCCTTGCTACCAATACTATCCAAGGTAATTGAGAAGTGTATGGCTATGCAAATAGTCAAGCGCTTTGAGAAAAATAATCTATTCACAGATTGTCAGTGGAGGTTCAGACATGGCTGGAACACATCTCTTGCAATTCTGAATTTGGTCTCGGGCATATTGAATGCATTCCACAATTCTCAGTATGACTCAGTTTTCTTTTGTGATCTTAGCAAGGCTTTTGACTGTGCTGACCATGATATCTTGCTTACAAAGCTTTGTTATTACAAATTTTCAGGTAATAGTATTAAACTGCTTAAATCATATCTTGAGTCCAGGTACCAGATGGTGAGGGTTGCAGGGGAGGAATCAGCACGGAGCAAAATCAAGATTGGAGTACCTCAGGGATCAATTCTAGGGCCCATACTTTTTCTGATATTCATCATCGATCTGCCTTCTAACATCCAAGGAGAAAAATATACACTCTTTGCTGATGATACCATTGTGTCCTTTACTGCTGCTTCTCTAGGCGGTTCTTTGGCGGGATCCATGTCGGCACAGTTGAGAGCTGAAAGCTGGTTTTGCTCCAACAGACTTCTGTTGAATAAGGAAAAGACAGGTCGAGTCGTCTTCTCGATGCGAGAGATGGCAGTTCCCAACCAGGAAGATGTGAGCTTGGGGGTTGTGTTGGACCCAAGATTGCTATGGGGAAAGCACATTAGTGCACTGACGGGAAGGCTTACCAAGTCGCTTTATCTCCTTCGTACCATTTCACGCAGTGTGTCTACTGGTGTGGTGAGGAGTGCTTTTTTTGCCTTCTTTTAGTCCCGGATTACATATGCAATACTTGCGTGGGGGCATTCGGCGGACGCACACAGGGTTTTTGGTTGGCTGTAAGAGTGGTGAGCAGACTGGGATATAGGGATGACTGTTGGAATGTCTTTGTTCAGATGGGGGCTTTGACTGTGCCATCTTTGTACATGTTGGAGTGTCTTGTCTATATTAAGAGCAGCATCGATCAGTATCAGACTCATGAGGATATATACGAACACAACACAAGGAATAGGCAAGACATGATCCCTGCATAGTGGCGTCTAAGGAGGTGTCAGGATGGTACGGGATATTGGGCAATAAAACTTTACAATGCCTTGCCACAGGTAGTAAAGAATCTTCCCAATCAAACCTTTAAAAGGAAAATTAAGACCTTTTTTGCTAAAAACGGGTTTTATACATTCAATAAATATTTTAATTCAAATTTTAATGTGTTTCGTTGACAGTTTTTAACTATAGGTATTTATATTTAAGTTTTATGAAATTAGTTTTTAGGATGTTCATAAAATTTTACTTACCTTCAATTAGTTTTAGTTTAATGTTACTGTAATTTGTGACTATTTTAGAACATTTTTTTTGTGTAGATGTATTGACGTATGTATGTAACACTTGTGACTGGCATGAATAAACTATTTGATTTGATTTGATTGCATATTGATAATTCAGGGCCACAGAATCTAGGATAACTATGAATTCGTTGGTGTTATTAATAAGCATTCATAAGTATAATATAGACAAACCCTGAAAGTGATTATTTATAGATATACATTTATGTGTGAAGGAGAACTTTTTCCCATTAGATTCCTGTTAGTGTATTATTAAGTACTTATGTTTCACTAATAAAACCTTAAAACTACGCGAGTTGCCTCCTTCAGTATGCAACGATACTGGCAAACCTAACAGAGGACAGGCGTTGGACATTTTGGTATTGGTGTTTGCATCAAGAATATTCGAAATTCTAATAAACGTGTAGCAGCTCAGCTTAAAATAGGTACGATTTCCAACTCGTAACGGAGCACGCGATGGTGCACGTGCCGAAATTTATAGGAAAATACTTTTTTAAATGTCAAACGAAACGAGCAACAACGGATGGTTACGTAAATATAATATCGAAATGGGTAGGATTTCGCGTGACTCTAAGCGATACTCGTGAATGTCTCCGGAGAAAAATTATTAGTCTAGGAAACACGAATATTATTTTTCGGAATTACCTTCGGCAAGATGTTCGCGACCTTGTTAATATTGTCACGCCTAGCGGCCCCAGAGAGTTACGTAAAATTTGTGCCTTACAGGCAACAAAAATATTACAAATAATTAACGATAACGGGAAATCTTTGAGTGTCTAAAACTGAATACAGATTTGGTGTCATGGACCAATATAAACTTTGCTCATCGGAGCATAAAGAGTAATTTCAAGCCTTTTAACGTAGCTTCTTTTGCTTCGAGCTCCGGCGCGGCGTTCGGATCACCGATACATTTTAATGAAACGCTACTTAAATTAAAAAAAAATTGCAAATTTTTCACGGGGCTAAGACCCTTTTTCGTCGCTTTGTTAGCGCCCTTTTCTTCTGGCAGCTTTATAATTGCTAATTTGGGCCCTTTAGTTTATTTTGTCGGGCCCTTTTTCCTCTATTAATTAGACTAACGGAGATCGTCGGAATTGGTTAAAAAGAAATTTCATCAGTCTTGGAATATATTTGCCATCTATACGATGTGATGTGGGCAAGGAGTTTCATAACATAACAGGGTTTTTAAGAAAGAAGTTATGCATTCGATTAGAGATCCTTGGGCCCGGGACGAGTCTCACCAGGGGGTTGTTGGGCCTACCTAGGAAGAAGTGCAGGGTCCTGGTAGGATTTACACAGAACACTGTAGGCTTAGATGGCATCTGACTCTGCTGAGAATTGCAGAGGAAGCGGAGTGTAGATGGTGCATGGAAGACGATGAGACCACATACCATCTACTTACGACTTTGCGTGGGCAAGACTCAAAAAACATGGGCGCGATGCTGAACGAGCCAGAATGAGGTGCGGGCTTTCTTAAGTAAGACCGGCATCCTGGAGGTTCTCTAATGCGGGCTGGGGGCACATCGAGCCCAATTGGTGGTCTAAGTGCAAGACCTGCGTGTGGCCACCCCTTCTGATACTGATACTGAAGTTCGCAATCGACGTTCTCATTGATCTATATAATGTTAAGAGCTAAACACGCGAATGTTGGATATATTAATTGATGTTCTCTGGAGCGACACCGATAACACCAGCTAAAAGCTATGAACTCGTTTTTTAGAAGAAACCTAGCAGGAAGTGGGCATGGCGCAGTCCAGACAATAAGACATTTAATGAAATTGACTTCCTTTACATTATAACAAAAAAACAAAAACAATGTTAGAGATGTAACAGTCCTAAATCAAATACAAATAAGTGATCATAGAACTAACCATTCTAAGCGAAAGTCATTATAAAATATAAGCTCGAAAGAAGAAAGCTTATAGAAGGTAAGTACTTAAAAATACTGATGGATAACCAGAGCGAATACCAAAACAGAATGGAAAATGCACTCATATGAAACCTTCCAAACGACAATACGGATATCAAAAACCATAACGAATATATTCTTGGAACAATAAACAGAATCACCGAACAACTAACTCGTGAAAAACAGATAAAAACCAATAGGGAAAATTAAATCGCCAAAGATACAAGGAATACGATCGCGGAACGAAACAAAGATAAATCCAAACTAACAGGGGAAGAGTTGAAAAGAAGAAATAAGGAAATAAGAAGAATAGTCAGAACGGATGTAGCCAGACATAATGAAGAAACTATAAAAAATATAATCGAGCAAAACAATGGACCAAAAATGTTCAGGAGACAAATAAGGGGAAATATAATATAACATGCCTGATAGATGAAAACGGAAAATATAATATAAGCAGGGAAGAAATTTTAAGACATGTAGAAATGTTCTACTGTGATTTATACTCATCCAAAAAACTAGAACCCAAAGCTAAACCCTCAGACCGAAGGGCAGTACTCACCAAACATTACTCAGAAGATATGCCACCAATCTGTACATACGATATCAAACTTACCCTTAAGCAGATGAAAAATAACAAGGCAGCTGGTCCTGATAAGATAGTGATAAAGCTTATCAAGCTGGGAGGTAACAAGTTACTAGATAATCTGGAACAACTGTTTAACAACAGCTTGGAAAAGGGACAAATACCTACCAAATGGAAAGAGGCCAAGGTGATATTAATATACAAAAAGGGCGATAAAAAAGACCTTAGAGACTACAGACCAATCTCACTTCTGTCCCATCTTTAAAAGCTCCTAATAATATATAATAATATAATATACCTGAACAAGCAAGCTTTAGAAAAGGGTTCAGTACAATTGACCATATACACACAATACGACAAGTCATAGAAAAGGGTCAGGAATATAACCGGCCTATCTACCTAACTTTTGTGGATTTCGAAAAGGCGTTCGATACTGTAGAAAAATGGGCATTAATCAACGCGCTCAAGAGATGTCGTATTGACTATATCAACCTCATAAATGCATTATACGATCACGCTACCTTAAGAATCCAAGTCCACGAAGAAACTGAGCCTGTGGAAGTTAAGCGTGGAATTAGACAAGGAGATACTATCTTTCCTAAACTGTTTACAAATGCCCTCGAAGATATATTTAAAACCCTCGACTGAGAATCAATGGCAATGGAGAGCACCTGTCACACTTACGATTTGCCGACGATATAGTTCTGACGTCAAGTAGCATGGAACAACTCAGAACGATGAGAATACTGCTTAAGCAGCCGAAGAAATCGGACTTAAAATGAACATAGCGAAAACCAAGATCATGGCTAGTGAAGATAATGCTCTGCCTATACAGATAAATAATAAATCGAGGTTGTACAAGAGTATATCTATCTTGGACAAAATATCACGATCGACCCAAACCTCCAAAATAAAGAAATATCCAGCTGGGGTGGGCTTTGACAAATTAGGATCGGGGTTTCGATCAAAATTTGCCCAACATTTAAAATCTAGAGTCTATAACCAATGCATCTTGCCCGTTATGACATATGCGTCGAAGACGTGGACTCTGACAGTATTATTTCCGACCGCGAGCTGGTGTTTACGAGCACGGCGTTTGCTGACTTTTTGGCGAGGGAGGTGTAAAACACGTGTTGAATGCAATTGCTACACAAGGGCGAATGGTCAGGTTGAAAGGCGTATGCGAGTCTGACTGGCGAGGTGCAAATGGCGAATGCTCCGTTTGGTGGAATCAGATGGGCACCATAGCGCAAGATCTAACTGAGCTAAAGACGAGGTTGAGCAGGGTGCGAGCTGCGCCTCTAAGGCCTCACCGAAAACTGGAGGTGGTCAAGGTGAACATAATCCCCAAGGTGATGGACCAACTCCAGAATCCGACTGTAACACTCAGAGCCTTAGGGGACGCCGACAGGGTAATCAGAATGGCAGTGCGACAGATTCTTCACCTACCAAGAACGTCCTCGGATGCATACATCCTCGCCCCCATCAGGGACGAAGGACTCGGAGTGTTGTCCATGAGAGCTCACGTACCGATGATAATGAGGAGTAAACTAATAAAGGTAGCCACTTTAGACGTTCCAATCTCACAATCAGTCTGCAACCTCGGGTACGTGTAAAAGCTCCGTCAAAGATTGGATCAGTGGATAGCTCCTGACTGCCGTTCATCAAACCACATCAAGCGAATGTGGTCCTCACGATTGGATAGTGACTACTCCGGTAATGGTCTCGCACAAGGCACTGCAAGCACAGCAAGCGGATCATGGATTACCAAACCCCCACCATTCTGGTCGGGTGCCGATTACGTTAAGTCGGTACAACTACGGGGGAACCTTTTTCCGACGAAGGGGATACCATCGAATCCTCCAGAAGCTAGACGCTGTCGGGCCGGGTGCGTGTGGAATGATTCCCTATCCCACGTACGGCAACGCACTGGAAACGAATTGCGCGACATGACTGTCGTTAAGATGTCGAGAAACTAGTCTCAAGGATGGGAGGTGACTATCGAAGATCCAATTCGCTTAGGGGATGGACAGCTGAGGATAGCGGACCTAGTGATGGCGAAAGATAACGACGTTGTGGTGTGTGACGTGGCGGTATCGTGGGAAGGCCCCGACCCCTGAGCGTTGCACACACTCACAAAGTAGCCTACTACTCCGAGCTACGAGTGCTAGATGCGCTTCGGCGTAAATGCCCCGACAAGAACATAATAGTTCAGGGGCTCATTTTGGGAGCACGGGGTATCTGGCCAGAGTGCAGTAATAGCATAGCGACCCTGTTAGGATTGAGCACGTATGAGATACATCAGCTCGTGTGGAAAACCCTCATCGGAAGCATCATGATAAACAGACACTTCAACGCGCTGAACTTGGGCGGGCATTAATGTTCGTCTTAGTCTTAATGCTTTTGTATTACATGTTTAATGCTTCTTACAACCATTCCTCCAGCGGGACCATGAAGTGATGTAATTATGATGAAGGTACTTGCTATGGTTTAAGGTGAAAATATTAGTGACTGTAATAACACGTGTTAGTAAACAGTGTTGCTTACAATCAATTTTATTAATGATTTTTATCAATTAATTTCAATACGTTCTTTTATGTTAGTAATTTATCGATTATTGAAGTGTCAATATTGTTATCGTTTTTATGTGCAGGATATTTAAGTTATTTTGCATTTTTTTTTTCAATATAATTAATGGGATGGGATGTGGGAAACGAGTTTTATAATTAGGGCGTTTCACAAATTTCGAGAAATGAATTGAAAAATTGATTTAGGTCATAACTATTAGAAATAGATTATGACTACTTAATGATATGAATGTTGATCAGAAGTTTGATGTGTTTATGGGATCTTGAGAGGGCATATCTTGAATCATTTCCTGAAAAAACTTATAGAGTAAGATCTGATCACTCTAACAACATAAACTGGTTTAATGGAACTTAAGATGCTCTCGCATGTTCCTGAGACAATTATCTAAACAATATAACCTAATTAGTAATCAACAGGATTAATTTAGGAATTTTTATAGGGATGAAATATGCAAGGCCAAAATAAGGGCAAAAGACAATTTGATCCGAAATTCTTCTAATCCTCTGAACACATCAAATATTGAGTGTTTTGACTTCCCAGGGGTTACATTTATTGAGATTAGGAGTATTATTGATCATTTAATGAAAAAAAAAAACAGTAGAGATATATTTGGATTTAATGTAAAAATCCTCATGTTACAAGGTTAACAAATCTTTGTGTTTTTCCAAATGTATTAAAGAAAGCAGTAGTAAAGCCAATCTTTAAAAAAGGGGATAAGTCAAAGCCAGACAATTACAGGCCAATATCTTTTCTGCCCATTATATCAAAGGTAGTGGAAAAATGTATAGCATTAAGGTTGATGAAATTTTTCAAGTCTAACAATTTGTTTTTTGAAAATCAATTCGGTTTTTACAAGGATAAGAATACTGTTATGGGCATCTTAAATCTTATTAATAAATAGTATAAATGAGGCCTTCCATGATAAGCAGTTTAATACTGTGCTGTTCTGTGATTTGAGTAAAGCTTTTGATTGTGTTGGCCACAATATTCTGGAAAAACTCAGGAGATACAAATTATCACGGAACAGTATCAGGTTGATAGCATCCTATCTTGAGAACCGGATACAAGTGGTGGAGGTTGCAGGGGTGAGGTCAGCGGAGAGAAACATTGACGTTGGGTTCCCACAAGGGTCAATATTGGGACCAATCCTTTTTCTGGTATCCATCAATGATTTACCAGCCTCAGAAAAGGACTACACTCTCTTTGCTGATGACACAACTGTGTCCTTCACTGCAGATAGCCTCGAAGAATCATGAAATGGCTCATTAGAGGCTCAGGACAGAGCAGAAAAGTGGTTCTGCTCAAACAAATTGCTTCTTAACAAGGATAAAACAAAACTGTCTTTGAGTAGCGAGCGAGAGAGCATATCTGTTTTGGTAAAATTCGTTTTTTTAGTGGTTGTAAATTTGAATTAATTATTTTTGTTTTTATCAACATATGTATTTTAATGCCGCCAGTTTTTCGAAGAAAAAATGGACCTTATATATAATGAATTTACAGTGAAAATCGGGAAAAACCAGTAGTGTCTTTGTGTATATTTATATGTCGAATAACAAACAAAAACTGTTAACAAAAGGAATTCCTTTCTATCCGCTGATAAAAAATTCTACACCGTATCAAATATTTTATGTTGGGTTTGTGTAATTTCAAGTAAACAAACTCGTCCGTTTGTATAGTGCTGGCATTGGTACTGGGATAATTTTGGAATGAAATATGGGAACAAACTGCAAGAAGTGTAAAGCTGGGGAAGGTGACTCAATTTAATCAGAATTTTTATATATGCTCTTGTTTGATTTTTAAAAATCATTTATATTGGATAGTGTTAAACATAACTTTAGATGCTGCACCACAAAACAGTATAGTTATTATATATGTGTAGGCTGCTGTAATCTTTTGCATCAAAGTTGCCTTAATAGAGATTTTAAACACCATATTAAACTTGGTGAGCAAAAAATATTATGCTCTCTAAAATGCATCAACATGGATAATGACCCTAACAACAGATCAAACATTGTTTTGGACAAATTGGAGAAACTAAAGCAAATTAGCCATGATTCAAAATTAAAGGCATACACTGAAGGTTCGAACTTCGCTTGACTGACAAGGATAGTGTGATCTCTGAATTGCAAAAATCAATTGGGGAACTAGAATTAAAAATAGAAAGTTTGAAATCAATAAATAAAAAACAACGTCGAAGAACTCAAGAGTTTAAGGGTGATGCCTTGGCAGCAGAGAAGAAACTAGTGGACTCTCTAGAAGAGAAAGCATCTCAAATTGTTTCATTTAAACTTAACATGGACCAGTTGGAGAATCAAATGAAACTTCTGAAAAGAGAACTTGACAATAAATCTAGCACTATCTCTGAATATAAGAAAGAGATTGAGGACTTCAATGCTTTAAACACAAATATGCTCTCTACTATCCGAGTTCTTGAAATGAATAACTGGTGTTATTCTACTGAGATCACAGAGCTAAAAAAAGAGCTTTCCAGACTTTCACTCCAGCCAATCCTGACATCCACTGAAGCCACTCCTTTTGAACCCGACAATTTACCAAATTCTACTACACCCTTGTCACCAAGTCTCTCTCTAGGGGAGGAATTGCTACTGGCCTCTTCCCATAGAACTGGTAAATCACATGTCAGCGATCACCTTGACAATGGCCCTCGGGTTACTGCTGACAGTATGACTGAAGATAGCTTAAATTGTAGTCTATTACCATGCAAAGTTGAAAACAATCATTTGCTCTTCTTATCTGACAACCAGGGAAGATCCCTCTTTCATCCCTTAAGCAATCACAAAGGTTTAATCCTTGAACACATTATTAAACCGGGTGCATGCCTTAATGATGTCCTTGGAAATATTGAAAACTTAACTAAAACGTTTAGTATTAATGATTATGTTCTACTGATGGCGGGTTCCAATGATTTTTTTCATAAAAAGGTTCCTAATATTCAGGTCATTTTAACAAAAATTTAAAACTGTTCTCATACCAATTTTATAGTAGTTTCGGTTCCTTATCTAGAGCCTTACAATACATTTAGTTATAAGACTGATTTAGCAATATTTAAATATAACTCCAGGCTTAAATATATGATAGATAGTTTTAATTGTAAGTCTGAAAATGTTGTCCATTTTGTTGATTGTAATATGTTTCCAAACACTAGAATTAATCTCAGAAGATTTAGCAACATTATCCTAAATTTAGTGGCATCAAATAATATTTTTAAGCAGAAAAACCTAACATTTATTAAAACAACGTCAGTTCCTCAAATAACTCACCATATTAACACATCTTCTGATAATCATTCTACAGATTCAAATATGTCACAAAAGGAAAATGATAGTAAAGAGGAAAGTTGCATGGTAGTTGATGATACTTCTATAAATGATGATCTTATAAATATAAGTACTAATACGATTTTTTTATAGCCAGGCCTCCTCCTCAGGGGGCTTCTACTAAACTAAACTTAACAATCGAAGATTCTTCAATAATTTCACTTCTTTTACTAAATATACAATCCTTACGAAATAAATGTGATACTTTTTATGTGTTTTTGGATAGCATTGGTTTTCCTGACATAATATTGATTGATGAGCACTGGTTAAAGCCAGGTGAATGTTTTTGTATACCTGAGTATGAGTTCGTGAGTATAGTGTGTAGAGAAAATTTTTTGCATGGTGGGACACATTCTTAAGAAAATCTTCGCACCTTGGCGGCTCTCTAATAGGAATTGATAAGTATAATCATCTAATAGAAGAGAAGACATTTGAATTCACGATATGCTTTTGCAAGCGGCTTAGATTATATATTATTTGTTTGGATCGTTCTCCTTCAGGAGTAATAAAAGAGCTTTTTGACCGCCTGGATTTGATTCTATCCATTATTCCGTCTTCTTCAAAAATTATCTTGGCCAGTGACTTTAATATTAATTTTAATGACAGAGATTCTGTAACTACTAACCTGCTTGCAAATATGCTTGTGACATATGGACTAAATATGCATGTTAATGGGCCTACTCGGATCACAGATGGTTGTTCGACTTTGATTGACTATTTTTGTTCAAATTATGAGGAAGTATCCTGCTCAATTTTGAATGCGGGCATCTCTGATCATGAGGCGGTCAGTTGCACTGTAAAACTCCCAAGAATTGCAAGGCAGCAATCCAGACGTAGAGTAGATTGGCAAAATGTGAATTTCAGTTTTGATCCTATTGCTAATTTTTACAATATGTTATGCGATGTATTTAATTTGGCATTTCATATACAACTAGTTAAGAAAAAAAAACAAGAAGCCTAAGCTTTGGCTTACTAAAGGTTTAAGAACATCAGGGAATAATTTACGCTCCTTAAACTACTTAAAAAAATCAGTAATGATCAAAGTTTTCTCGACTATTGTAGTGTCTATAGGAAGCTCATTAAATCTGCAAAAAAAGTGTACTATAATGAGAGGCTTTTTGAGGCTAAGAATAGGCAAAAAGAAAGTTGGTCCATAGTTAATGATTTTCGCAAGAACTCAGTCAAAAACAGTCCAAATATTGATCCAGACCACTTGAATACATTTTATTGCAATGTAGCGAATAATTTAACCCAAAACCTGGCATCCCCTTCAGACCCTTTGTCTTTTCTTAAGAATGTTGATAACACCACTGGTACATTTGCTTTTTATGATACAAACATGCATGGAATTAGGACAACTATATCTGAAATAAGGGACAAAAAGTATAGTGGTGAAGACAAAATCT
>JAEQML010072054.1:0-15754 GCA_016904865.1 Pissodes strobi
ATGAGAAAAGAAATCCCCCTGCACAGAAAATAAATAATGAGTCATGAGTTTGTACAAAATGTAAAATATTATTAACTACGTAGGGTTTTGGTGGTGATGACGAATGAGAGCAAGGCTCTCTCCTACAGGCACCCCTTGAAGAAGGAAAGGGATATTTTGTTCCGGATTCTTCCGCACGTGGCCAATTACCAAAAAGAAATCTTGACTTCACACAAATCCAAAGTCAATTAACTTACTTCACCAAACTGGTAACTATGCCAACTTCTCTAGCCCGAAATAAGATTATCCCCGTAAAGGGCGAATTAGAAATTCTTAAGCTTTTCATCAGGCTTACGCACTACCTCCTCTTTGAAGGGTTTACTAAGAAAGAGAACGAGGTCAAGTCATAATCGTCCACCTCGAGGCCAAGTTCAATGTTTAAGGGCCAGAAAAAAAATCGACCAACAGGCAAGCTTTACATTTTCCTACGACAACAGTAAAATACAACAAGATGGTTGCACTAAAACGTACTTAAGGCTATATGATATTGTGTATTGCTGGCAGGATAAAGAAAACCGGCGATAAAACCTTTATCCACAATTACCAATTAAACAGAAACTACTTCTTTCTGGCCCGCGGACATCAAAAACGCTAAACGCATGAATAAGCGGCTCAAAAATTCAGGCCTAAGCGTACCTTTAACCAAGAGCCTGCGTCTCTGTTGGAACCAGCTACGAAACAGCCGGGTGTTGCCAAATTTAGGGAACACAACGCAACCACTAAATCATCTTGCCTGCTTACATCAAGCGAAAGCGAAAGACAGTCGTTTAACATCAAACTGATGGTAGGATATCAATAAATTATGTTTTTTCTTGTTGGCTTGGTCCACAAACACATAAAAATCGCATGAGGATTGCTAGAGAAACATGTACACCTGGCAACATTCCAAGAGTACCCTCCAATAGGCAACCAACAATTATTGTCAAAGTCAGCTGTCTCACCTCATCTGAAAGCTGAAACATTGACTGAATTTTTAACTTTTCCTATTAAATATTGAAACAAATAACCGACAAACTCCGAAACCAATATTTGTACATCCATGAGACTGTTTTAATGTATATTATCATCGATTATTCGGGAAGGTAAGATAATTATTGAATGTTTTGAAATGCACTGCTATGAACGCCTATAACTTTGAAGGTTTCTGGATAGCGATGGCCAGAATACAGTACGCTTTATTGATTGATTCTGTGCTAAGCCAGTGAAAATGATCATAAAGCCCGATTGATCTCATCAAACAGCCCGAGAACATCAAGCTACGTATACCACGACTGCAGAACTCTAAATTTTCCCTGAAACAACTCGATAAAAGGCTAGGGTCATACGACAACCACGCAGGTATCTAAACGAGTATTTAGCTGGACGAACTAGCATAATAGATGTAGAATGAAGGGGAAATAACTGACTTTAGTTGATCTCTATCTGTTACATGTTTTCATACTAATTTGACATGTAACACTACTTGTAAGCAATATTTTGATGCTTACTAATAAGAATAATACTATCTTGAACAAGAGAGAACATACAGATTGAGATGGTATAATATAACATTTAGTAATAACTATCCAAAACAATAAACGCACTTAAACATCTGATGTAGAGATGGGAACTTATTAGATGGACTTCCGAATAAATGAAAAAAGTAAAAATATGATTCATTTATGATCCTTAATTATTGTTAAACACTCAGCCGGCTGCCATAAAGGTGCTACCTACTAAAAAGTTTAAATTTGTATTAATACAGAGCATCTAATTAAAAAAATGATTTTAGTTGAGCATACTGAAATACATGTTTACGGTTTTTAATTCTTAATATTTTTCTTTCAACTCTTTTGCTGTAAGTCACTTCTGCACGGCTTTTTCCCTACCAGTACGTTTATTTGACTGTCATGAAGTGTTCCTAGCTCTGAAATAAAATTGCAATACTTTTAGCTTTATGAAAATCAAACGTCCTATATACAGTATGCCCCCGGATGGGTTAGTTTGGGTTGGGCGTAGATCTGTTTGTAAACTACTTTAATTTGATGTGTTTATTTTTAATCGGCATGTTTATAATAGCCGAACTAATGAGAATAAAAATGAAAGTAAAAGCATAGCAATTTTTTTATCGTTTAAATAAAAAATATATAAATTTGTCGTTTTTTTCTCGCTTTAAACCTTTTTTTTTTCGATATTACCTTAAATTTGGATTTTCTCTTTTTTTAGACAAATTAGTATAAGTATATCATCCTTTATTTTAGGAAAAGTGACAATTTGTTATAAATTAACTCGCTTTTGTTACTGTAATTTAATTTACCAAAAACAAACTTAATAAGATACTCAGAGTGTATGAGTTCGGAGCATGCTGTAAGTATTTTATTCCCAAGTAATTTAACTGATCTTACGCTAGGGCGCAAAAAGATGGACAATTTCAAGGAACAGTGGGTTATATTAATCTCCATCGGACAAAGTATACATAAGAAATAAAGTTATGGTGGGATATATTCTAAAAAACAAATGTAATATAAAGATAAAGGTAAATTCAGTACAAATTACTAAAACAAATATCAAACCAACGATATTGGCTCTGCCAACCAAATTGAATGGCAATTAACTAGAAACTAGATAAGGAATGAAACCTATTTCAATTAATTTAAAAAAGGTAAGACCAATTAAAATACTAAGGCTAATATTAGACCTATGCTCTTGTTTGTACCAAAGTTGTCTTGAGATAACAATACTCTTTAAATATTGAAGAAAAGATAAATAAAATAGGTGTAGGTTTATGAATAATTAACTGAGATCAACTGCGACGAGATCATATAGCACAAACAACAGGTACTGGAGAAAACGGTTTAGGGTTTCCTACACTTAAAATAGCCGAAATTTATTTTAAAAGAAAATCTCCCATAATTCTACGCATGAACTGAAAGTTCAATAATTTAGATACCCATTCCCTGCACAATATTATATTTATAAATGAAAAGAAAGAAAAACGGTACCTTCTCAAACACCTCCCACTATCATGACCGGAACTAGGATACAAGATCAGTCTCCTATCTATTTTAATTCCCAGACCAAGAGTTTCTCAAAAAGATACGTTCGCACAAAAATCACATAATTCCACTATCCGCCACGAAGCAGCGTTTATCTGATTCAAATATTGCAAACTTGCATATTGAAATTAATTGATATATTAAAACAAGTTTTCTACTGCTGTGTTTGCATAAAAATAATCATAATATTAACATTTGTTCTAAAATTACTAAACAATTATCAAATAATATATTTAAAAGAAAACTGAATTTCAAACGAACTTGATAGTCATTGACATTTATTATTTGTGTATAAAACTGAAAAAGCAGCAGCACAACTCAATAGAACAATGGATACTGTAATTATGTTGAACCATTACAGTTTCCTACATTCTGCACGATGACTGATATTTTTACGTTGTTTACCCTTGAAAAAACGATACTGATATTACCTGAAAATGTCTTATTTTCTTGTCACTTTGTCAAAATCAGAAAGCTGTACCTCCACTCGAATCCAATCGGGTGATCCCAGGTTCGCCCTTCACTTGACCTCAAGACTTTTGTCAACTAAAAATAATATAATATAAGCATAGCCAATGGAAACTCGGTTAATATCTTGCAGAAGTTGAATATATGTCGCCAGTTTCTTTGAGGGCCATATGGTTATCAAG
This sequence comes from Pissodes strobi, assembly GCA_016904865.1. Lineage (NCBI taxonomy): Eukaryota > Metazoa > Arthropoda > Insecta > Coleoptera > Curculionidae > Pissodes > Pissodes strobi. Next base: position 3,725 of record JAEQML010072054.1, read on the forward strand.
TTTTTCTATTAGACGAGAGGATCAGGTTCGATCTTAACAAGACTAAAAACATGTTAATTAAAAATAATAATTTGTTTACATGTGACTTTGTAGGTATCTATATCGAAAGTTTAGAAATATTCTTAAGAATTCGCTAACGCACCAAATCTCCTGTTTTTTAATCAGCTTAAATTAATTCAAGCTAACCCTGACGAGTGACGGTAGTGAAGGGAAAATCGGATGATTTTTAGAATCGAATATCTTGCATTCGAATACTTTTGAGAATCGAATGATTATTCGAATACAAAGAATCGAATTATTTGGATTAGTCGCGATATTCCAAATGTTTCAATTAGCGATTCAACCTCACGAGATTTCCAGTGACTTCTAAGTCTCGTTCTCGATTTCAAATTTACAAATTGTCTGGTTCTGGATTGTTTGATCTTGAAGTCTAATTTGTTGTTAGCGCATTCGAATATTTCTGGTATTCGAATTCTTCGTTCAGAATCGAATGCATTCGAATGAAATAGTAGGGTGTAGATTAAAACTAATTTTGACTTTGCCTCCCACTTCGGTGTCATAAGCTGAATTTTTCAGGGATGGAAGTACATTATAAGATAACCCTTATTCCGGAGGTAATACAAAATTAGACTGTGCAAAAGGGCACTATCATAAAAAATCGAGATATTGATACCACCGTATAGAGAAAAACATAGTTATTTTTTGGTCCAAAGCACAAAAAGGTCTTTGTAGGGAGTATTTTTTTATAATTATTTAAAAAAAATCATTTCCATTAGCCTTTATGGCCGAAAACAATTTTAAACGTAAATATCTCGGTTTCAGCCGGGCAAAAATTTGGTTAACAAGTGGCCTTTTTAAAATATAACATTCATTTGACAAAAAAGGAAGGCCTAAATGAGAAAATACTATTCTTTATAAAAGTTTCGCCTATGTCTTGACCAGGTAATAGAGCAAATCCCATATTTTTTGCTTGTGAACTAACAATGCTATAACAATAAATAATGAGAGACGTCATGGGTTTACGCCGCGCCGCGCCATAATTAATTCAGACCGCCAGATGCATCATTCATATTCTATCTTTCTCTTCGCCTTCACGTTTAGCATGCTTTTTTTCTCTCTGCGTGCCGGCAGATGCAACACATATAATATATGATTATAGACTTATTAAGATTTGTTTTATTTTATTTGTAACTTCTTGTTAGGTGTCAATTTGCAGTATGCCATATTGTATATCTGTTTTTATCAAAGAATTAATACGTTTATGTGTTACATATAAAGTACCTATCTAGTAAATTTGGAAGAAATATAGACATTTTTTGCGTTTTTATTATATAGGTATACATACATCTGTTTCAGGTGAATATATATGGGTAAGTTGTAAGTTTTTATTTAAAATTTTAATTACGGAAGAATCATAGAGCAAAAATAGGGATGATGCTAAACGTCGCCAAGGCAATATGCTTGTTGATGCAACAAACAGGGTGCCTGGAAATTAGAGGTCATGACTGATACTTTCGCTTTCGTTTTAATATTTCTAAAGGGTGAATAGAACTGAACGGATCAGTTCAGATCATTGTTTAAAACGAACGCACTCAAGAAAGAAGTACGTTATAAGTAGTATTTGACTCAGGATCAAAGATTATTAAATTGTTCATTTTCCTTGTTTAGAAAATGTGTACTAATCTTTAAAATCATTTAAATAATACAAACAAAAACAAGAATTTTGAACGATAGAATTGACACTAGTGACAGCTGCCCCGAAATTGTGCTGAATGATCCTAAAAAATAACCAGGGTCTTTGCGGGTGCAGAGGGGTATCGATTTGAGTAGATCTGTTCAGTTCACTTGGCTAAAACGAACGCAAATGATCTGAATGGTTCACCCCCGGGCTACCCAAAATGGTAAAGAATATCATATAAGTCTTGCGGTACTTTTTCTCTTCGCTTCAATTTTTCTTTTACAGGTATAACTAATACAGCATAGCTTGTGCCAAATTACTTCGTCGTATTTATTACTAATTTTAGCATCTGAAATGACTTTTTGTATTGTTTCATTAATAATACCAATACTACATCGAATCTTGTTTGCCACAAGAAAAGTAGAAAAAGTTCTTTCTGTCGCCCTAATTAACTTGTCTTTATTATCATTGCATATAATGACTTCGATCTATTTCGGACATAAAAGAGACAAGAGGCTCAATTTCGATTTCTGAACTTGAATCCGTTGTGCTGTCCATTCTAATTTGATTTCTGTTAAAAAAAATATGCAATATTGTATAAATAAATAGGTACCCTTCAAAAAAACAAATTATAGAAAGTCATTGCTTAGGGTCGTAAGTATACATGACAAATTAATATTCTTTGTTTCAATTTTATTTTATTCTGAGTAGGCTATGACTGGATTGTTGATAACAGTACCCAACAATATAAATAAGTATCAGTCATGGCCTACTCCAGTGGCGGCTCGTCATAAGGGGCAAGGGGCCATGGCACTTAATATATATTATTTAACCGTAATTAAAATGTATCTAATAAATAAATAATATTCATCCTATTCCCAATGGACAGTAATAATCTATAGACTCTGATAATATTAGTCATCGAAAAATGTAATAATTTCCCGATAATTGGGCTATCAGAGCCAAACGCGCGGTGGCCCCGTCTTCAACAGCAAATTGCCATGGAAAGGTCAAATAAGGTCACGACGATGCATGCAGAGATGGCGACTTTAGCCGTAATCGGGATTCGCCTCTAGCGAGCCGCGGTTACAAACCATAATGACAGTTGGGTGGGCGGAGCTTATATTGTTTACTATTTGGAAGGTTTGTTTGAATGTCTTGACGGTCTTGCGAGCTTCCTGTAACGGCCGCAGTGGTGCAGTGGTTCGATGCTGCGCCTGCGTTTTCGACGAGACGTTGTGGGTTCGATTCGCGGCAGTGGGAAAGCTTTTTTTAAAGTTATGTTCGTAAAAAGTTTTTTTTTATTAATTTTGGGTACGCTTTGGGTTAGCTTTGGTTAGTTTCTTTTTCGCGAGCCCCCGTCGCGAGCGTAGCGAGTGGAGACCCACGCGTGAGTGAAATATTAAATGTTCTAAAATTGTAAACAAACCATGTCCCGCCCATTATGGTTTATAACCGCTGCTTGCTAGAGTCGAGTGTAATCGGCGCCACCTGATTCAATGGCTCGGCCGCGTTTCGATAAGTAAAAGAGATCGGTCTGACTCTATTTGTGAATTAACGTTTAAAATGAATCAAATAAGCAATCTTTTAATGAAACCTTTTTCACATATTCACGCTTTAGGTATGCTGTCTGCAGAGAAACATTTTATAAATGGCATTGAAAGTTTTAATAATAAAGTAATTGAATAATTTGCAACCAAAAAAGAAAGAAGGATGGACTTCATATATCGGAAACTGTAGAACTAAAATTATTAGTATTAAGGATAGACCAATTTTGTGCGCGTGTGAAAATACTGTAAATAGTAATTTTTGTAATATTTTTGTAAATTGACCTATGGCAGGATTCTTTATGAAAACTGCAAGTGGGTACTTTCAGCATTAATTTCTGGGGATATGTTTATTTTTTAATTTCAATTAATTTAACAGAACTTTTTGATAAGTTTTGAGTACATTCTTGGCAAAATTTGGTATAGTCTAGGTTAGTGTTAGTTTCGTGGCAAAACTTGGGTTAGAAACGCAAAAAATAGTAGATATATAAGAGAAAAGTATCCGCCTTCCATTTCTTTAAATAGCAATTACATTGAGCCCATCAAAAAATGGTTGCCCAATGTGCGTTTTTTAACGTCTTTTGGGTAAAAATTTGGGCGTGGCACCCCAAAAAATTTTCAATAATGCTTGGTAAAATCCGCTTCGTTCGCTCGTGAAAGGCGTGTTTCTCTACTAAATATGCTATTAAAACATTGACCTCTAATTTCCAGGCACCCTGTTTGTTGCATCAGCAAGCATATATTGCCTTGGCGCGACATTTAGCATCATCCCTATTTTTGCTCTCTGATTCTTCCGTAATTAAAATTTTAAACAAAAACTTACAACTTACCCAAATATATTTACCTGAAACAGATATATGTATACCTATATAATAAAAACGGAAAAAATGTCTATATTTCTTCCAAATTTACTAGATAGGTACTTTATAAATGTAACACATAAACTTATTAATTCTTTGATAAAAACATATATACAATATGGCAGATTGCAAATTGACACCTAACAAGAAGTTCTATAATACAAATAAAATAAAACAAATCTTAATAAGTCTATAATCATATATTTTAAATGTGTTACATCTGCCGGCACGCAGAAAGAAACAAAACATGCTAAACGTGAAGGCGAAGAGAAAGATGGACTATGACTGATGCATCTGGCGGTCTGAATTATTTATTGTTATAGCATTGTTAGTTTACAAGCAAAAAATATGGTCAAGACATAGGCGAAACTTTTATAAAGAATGGTATTTTCTCATTTAGGCCTTCATTTTTTGTCAAATGAAAGTTATATTTAAAAAAGACCACTTGTTAATCAAATTTTTGCCCGGCTGAAACCGAGATATTTACGTTTAAAATTATTTTCGGCCATAAGGGCTAATGGAAATGATTTTTTAAAAATAATTATAAAAAAATACTCCCTACGAAGACCTTTTTGTGCTTTGGACCAAAAAATAACTATGTTTTTCTCTATACAGTGGTATCAATATCTCGATTTTTGATGATAGTGCCCTTTTGCACAGTCTAATTTTGTATTACCTCCGGAATAAGGGTTACCTTATCATGTACTTCCCTGCCTGAAAAATTCAGCTTGTGACAAAAAAGTGGGAGGTAGATCGTTGTCTAGAGCGAATATATTAATACATACACTCTACTACAAGCCAGAATCGAATACTTCGATTATTTCGAATAGTCCCTTCACTAAGTGACGGTACAGCAGTAGAACTTCAATAGCATCATTTAAAATCTCAAAACATCGTAAGATATGATTCTCACTCTTTTACTCGGAGAGAAGTGTAACCTGATGCCAGTAATTATCGATAGCAAGCAATCATTTACTGAAACTTTTAAATTCTGGTACAGGTCATTCGGTACTCAGCGTTTCCCCGTAAAGTTAGCATTTCCACGATGGCTGCTGCCGCACGAGATTTAAATACTAGTACTACATTTAACAGATGATGCACGCTGCTGTGCAGCATTTTCATAGTTTTTTTTTTTTTTGATATCTAGCATGTCTTGGGTTAGTTTCTATGGGTTTTACTCCCAGCTCGCGGAGTGAGCGAAGCGAGTGAATGGCAATCCATGGTGTTTTAATTGCAGTTACATAACAAAATACTTTACATGCCTCATAGTCAGACGTGTATGTATGTACCAAATTTAAAAGCTAGTATAATTTACTCTGACGGCTAGACGCAAATATTATTTATATTATGCTAATAATTATTACAAAATCAAATTAATGACCTACCTAAAACGTTGCTATATTTTCAGCTAGGTAATTAATCTGCATAAAATTCACTGCTAGGGTTTTATTGCCGCATATAAACAGCAAATAAAACGGGATACATGAAAAGTAAATAACCCGTCTAGTCGTGTGGTTCACCTCATTTTATTACTGCCTTCCTAGAATAAAACGACAACTTTCGAGTATCTAAAACTGCAGGAGTATGACGAATGCCTAGGGAGTTACTACATCTGCTGAAACCGGCCCCTGCCGTATTGGTTTTCTTGGTACATTGAACTAGACCAAATTCCTGTAGCTCCAGGTTCGAACCTTCATTAGATCTCGATTAATTGTTGTAATCTGCTCCTGTCAGCGGTGATAAGTCTCAGTCGCTGGTAAAGGTTTTTCTGATCTAAATTGGGAGACAAGGGTATTGTCATCTGCAAAGTTGTAAACAGGATTATTGGTTTCGGTCAGCAAGTCATTAATATAGATGAGAAACAGAGTTGGTGAAGGTATTGCGTCCTGAGGCTCTCCCGCATTAATGGTGAATGTGTCTGAGATGTATCCATCAACTGCAACGTGCAGAGATCGGTTCTTAAGGAAACTGGCAAGCCAGCTGCAGAGAGTCCGAAGAACGGCAGTTTGTTGAGTAATCCGTCATACCAACCTCTGTCAAATGCCTTCGAAATATCCAACGCAATCGCTCAAGATTCTCCGTAGTTCTCAATTGCCCTACTCCATATGAGTGACATAAGCCAATATATCTCCCGTCGACCTCTGTTTGCGGAATCCGTCTATACTGCTTCCGCTAATTATTCTGTTAGTCTCGAGGAACTTGAGTAGTTGCTGATCATCGAGATAAAATAAAAGGAGACTCTATCACCATTTGAATAATACTATAGAAGAGGGTATCGGTAGGCATGGCTAAGTGTAGGAACAATATGGCTACTTTATCAGAGACGAACTAAGTAGATTTTTTTTATAATCATTTATTCTTAGTTTTGATTTATTTTAATTTAAAATATCACAAACACAAAAATCGAGATGACCTGAGTGAAAACTTTTGTAACTTAGTTAGCAAGCTAATACACAAGGTATACATAATAATATGGTTATCCTAATTTAGCGTTTACCATTAACTGTTTCACTATTAAAGATACAAATATGCTTAAATTATAGAAAAAGTAGTGTGGAAAACATTTGAAATTCGTTTTTCACATTTGTCATTTGTATGACTTTATGATACCAAATTGTCCCACTCCTGTGAAAAGTACTATATTCAGCACTTGTTACACATTCTTTTATGCAGGCTAATTTAAGAGGGCAATTATAAAAAAAATCAAAATGTATAAAACCTTATTTATTTATTGTCCTTTAAATAATACATTCTTGTTACTTTGATGCCTTATATTAGTTTCTTTACTTTGCATACCTAAATAAATTATTCTAATATTTAAATACCTTTCAACGACACTTTTGATCAACAAAATTCTGTGATTGTCAAATACACACTGGTCGAAACTGTGTATAACTAAATTAGAAAAAGTATTTGAAAACACAAATTTCTTGAAAATACCATTAAATATGTTATCAAAACAGATGCCCCCATCACACAAAATAGCAATTTCGCGTTTCAAAAATACGTCGAAAAATACTTTAATTACGGATCTGTCTCTTGTTTATACTAACCTATGAAAAGTTATTCCCGTAGATTGATTCTTGTGCATACCGTCTCTGCTACAGCAACTGCGCATAGCACAAGACACCATAATGATTTACTCAAAAATATCAAAAAAATCTTTTATAAACACAATTTAAGCGTAAAACGTAGTTTTATCTACAATACCGAAACAGAATTATTGCACTCGACTGTTTAAAACAGTTTTAATCATCTCCTGATGATGCTAACATGGTTAGCGAAACGGGCGTCGAGTGCAATAATTCTGTTTCGATATTGTGGATAAAACTCCGTTTTAGTGCATGTTGCCGAAGGTTCCAAACCCCAACATAGACAATTTAAGCGGATTGAAACCTCTCTCTCGATGCGGTGACAGAAGTGTAGTAACAACATGGCGGAAGTGAACATACGTCGGTCACGTAATGTCGCCTCCTTTATATTTTATCTCGATGTTGCTGATTGACTACACGTCCCATGACTTTGGAGATTATTGGAAGCAAGGCAATTGGGCGATAGTTTGAGGGTGTGGTTTTCTTGCCTTTTTTTTGGAACAGGTTGTACTCGAGTGACTTTCCAAGAAGATGGGTAAATCCATTCTCGGTAAGGCAGAGACATAAGTCTGGAAAAAATGGGTGTTAGTTCGTTGGCGCAGTTCTTTAACACGATGGCAGGTATTCCATCCGGTCCTGGTATCTAGCGCTTTGAAGATTTTACGAATGTCACGGTGGTGAAACTTAACCTCTGTCATGGTAGTGTCGATGTTGGATATGGTGGGGAGAGCCTTGCCATGGGAGGCGTTTAAGGTAGAGTGCAATAAATACATTTCGGCGATTTTTCCTTAGCTGTAGTTGCCGTTCCATCAAAGGTGGAAGAGACGTTTTTCTAAGGTTATTACTTACTGCCTTTGCTACTGACCAGAAATTCCTGGAGCCTGGGGCATTGTAAAAGTTTATTCCTGATCATTTGATTGTGTTTGTTCCTAGTTTCGTCGATCACACGTTTGCATTCGTTTCTCGCTTTAGTAAAATAACTGCGACTTTCAGCGGTCTGATTTTGCTGCCAGTACTTGTAGGCTTGTTGTTTCCTACCTACGGCTCTTTCGCATCTTCTGTCGAACCAGGACTTTCCTTTTGACAGTAACTTGATGGAATTTGGTATGTATGCTTCCATAATGGCCTCAGATTACGCAAGTGTAATCTCTTCGAAACAGACATAATACCACACCAAACATTGACTTTTTGCTGTCATTGGGTGTGAACTTGTGCCATTCAATGTAGACTTCAATCTGATCAGTGCCTACAGTTGTGCCGATTCACTTATCCATTCAAACAAAATGTAGATTCGCCTGACAACAAAATATTATTTTAAAAAAATAAATTTTGACTCAATTTATCCATAATAACTTCGCAGAATTTGGTTCTGCTGTCAAACTCGTCTTGACTTGATTCTCGTAGTAAATGGATCTTCTACCAACGAAATTTTTCTCGCTAGGCAATTTTTTTGATCTGAATATCGACTCATATAGTGATTTAATGCTAATTGTTACCTATATCAAAGTTCTCGGATTCTCCACCACATTCAAAAAATTCTCTTCGTTTCTCATGATTACAGGCCTTCCTACTTTAGGTCTATCATTGACACTGTCAGTTTCACGAAAACGACTCAAAGTTCTTGAAACTGTAGACTTGGAAATTGAATCCCGATCGGGATGCAATTCGTTAAATAAATTCATTACTTCTGTAAAGCTTCGCGGTCTATCACCATCATACTCAAATTTCGATGCGTTCGGTTTCATTTAAAGATCCCATTCTGCGCGACAACTGGGACACTTAATAATATTTGACATTCGTTGTGATGCTAACATTTACAGGTTTATAAATTGAGCTTAAATCGAGGATGAAATTTAATGATTTTCGTTGTAACATTTCAAAATCAAAACTCGATAACTCGAAAATGGTTGAATTTAGGTACATTATGTGTATTACATTTTTTTCTTAAAATTGAAGGAAAAATTAAAATATCCAATAATATAATATAATAATAATATAAAAATGCGACTTTGATGTGCCACGATTTTATTTTATTACCGACCGTTCCCCTGTACACTTAGAATTATTACTGCCTAATAGGCACTTAAAAATCCTAAAACGTTTGTATTTAACTTTTTTCGATACCCTGTATATTTGAACCAATAATCGACCGTTCCCATACATATCAGCGGCCCTGTATATAAATCATTACTTTAACACGTCATATTTGCGTCAAATCACTAATAAACTATTGTACTCAAGTATCCTAACTAGGGAACAAAACAACGTTTTTAACAAGAAAGCTTTAATGTTACGCATTAAAGCTTTCTTAAAATCCAATGTTCTTTAGTTTTTCGCTGAACATGTATGATTTTCGTTAGGAGGTGCTTAAATGGCTAGATTTGTCAACTTCTTCTACTCAATTTGGTAGCGCAAATAGTTTTTGGTCGGTATAAACAATTAATTCCTTAAATCATTTATGACCACAAAGGAGAGGGTGGTAATTAACTTTATAATTTACCACTTTATTTCACGAACTGTATTACCATAGGTAGGTGGGATTTTATTCATAGGGTGTGAATTGAAACATGTATTTTAGGTATTACGTACTTTAATAAAGACTTAATTTGCATTAAATATGATCAATGTATAAAATGTTTTCTAACTACTTACACGCATTGATCCTTTCACACATAAAACTAAATAATTTACATTAGGTTAACTATGAGTAAATTTCTAATATCTAACAAACTTCTTGATTATTTGAATCTAACATGAAATTCTTTCTTTACTGAATTTAATCGACTTTCTTTTCATTCAACTAACTGCTCTTCCGTTCACATAAAATACTTTGTTACTTTTTTCTTCTACAATTCTCTCAACTTAACTTCACAAGGGATAAGACTTCGAAATTTGATTCGAATCTTGAGTACAGGAATAGATTTGTCTTACTTCTTACTACAATTTTCCAACCGCCATTTCACCTTCTTCAATCTTTTTCAACAGGAGAGACGCTACCGCGCTTCTTAGGGAACACAAAGTACACCAGATATTTTCTAAATATCTGTGCAAACAAATGAGAAAATAACTAAATATCTTAGCGGCAAACAGAGCTACGGCTTGCTAGATATCTGGCGCCATATTCAAGCAGCGCGGCGACAATGGCCGTTGCTTCAAAGTTGAGTGTTTGTGAGAGTAGACGTTTCCCGGGCCACATCAAATTGATTCGAGTTGCGTCAGCATCACATTGTTGACAAACACCATGTCTTTATGGTCCAGGCAATGAATTGCTTTCAAGTGGTCTCGTAGCTCAGTGGTAGGATCCCTATTTTCGGATACGGCGGCCTGGGTTCGATTCTCCTCGGTGTTTTTTTATTTTTTTCAAAGTTATGTTTGTTTCTTAACATATTAAATATATTACTATAGAATTACATTAATCAAATTTGCCACAGCCTGTATAGGTGAAACTTCCGTGTCATTGGCACAAAAAGGTGGCTGGTGTCATATTGTCATATAACGTTTAAATAATAATAAGTGCTATGGCGTTATTTTGCCACAAAATATTGCGAACGGCTAGGTTTTAATGCGAAGGCCTGGGTTCTTGGCATATGACCTTTGTCAAAATTTACAGAATTAAAAATATAAGTTGGTGCACTAAGCGCCATTTCAATGAAATCGTCATATCAAAGGCGAGCCGAGGACGCAACGCGACGGTAAAAAAATGTAGGGGGTATTGAGGCAAAAAGAGCCGAGTTTAATGCGATATACTTCGGTCAATGCGCTATTGGGGAACATGGAGTAAAAATATAATATAATTATATTATATTATAATAAATGGAGGGATTTAAATAATGAAATATGTTTTCATTAAAATTTTGAAAAATATATTTTGTGAAGTCACAAAAAAAGATGAAAAGATAAAGGCCTTATTTAACATATTTTAAAAAAATTACGGTAAATACGATTGCATATTTAAATAATATTTGCAAAATATATTATTTTTTACTTCAAGAATGAAATTTAATACCCCGTGCAAAATTCTTTATTTTAATTTATTTTGGGGATGAACTACATCATAGTTTTGCAAAACTTTGCAAATTATTTTGGAGAAAGTTTTGCAAAACTAAATGTCTACATTTTAGCATATGAATGTATACAGCTCCTAGAAGAATTTGCAAAACTGTTTTCATTAAAATGTAAACCACATATTCTAACACGGCTATGACATTGCACTGGTGTATCATTCGCATATTTATGGGATCCTATAAATTCTAAGGCACTTTTCCAGGCTCGACACCTGCAAGTTTTTTTTTATCACTTACTCTATTGTATTCACTATAAATCGATATTAATATTGAACATTAATGGGAAGTAGGACAAATTTAACTTGTAAGATTTGACCCAAACATACAAGTGAAGTTAAATAAAAGCTTATAATAATCTAATACATACCTACCCTTTTGGGCACCTAAAGAGCGATATATTGTCTGCCATTCGTCTTTCACAATCAACTACTGTACAAATATTTCGACTAGACATTTTACTCAGAAATCCACAAAAAACAAACCGCTATTTTTGAAATCTCACCCTATACGCCGGACCGTAAACAAATTTAAAATAAACTTAAAACACCATGTACGCATCCAGCAACGAGTGTAGACTGGCACCAGTCTACCGGACAGGCGGGGAGTGGCGGAGTGGAATTTGACGATGGCGCGGAGTAAATCAACTTATATTTTTAATTCTGTATTTTTAACTCTGTAAACTTTGCCTTTGTGTACTTAAAATGGGAGCCACGTAATTTGAAATCTAGTAAATTTTCTAACATCTCATAGTAAAACCTTACTAGGTGGTAGATTAACCCCAAAAATTAA
>JAEQML010072055.1:0-15754 GCA_016904865.1 Pissodes strobi
TTCCCCTAAAAATGGAACCAAGCCTTGACTGCATTAACCATTCGCCAATTCCTCAAACGATATGGAAATCCTCGTACCAGAGATCAGAAAGATTGAGGTCCCAATTTCTGATAACTGATTTTTATCCAGTTTTCACAACATCGAACAGATAATTAATTCAAATACAGATAAATCAAAATATTTATTAAATAACACTATCTTATATGAAACTCAAGATGAAACTGCATGTGACATTTCCCCTCCCATTTCCCTTAATTTAACGGACGATGAAGCATCTCTAACAGACAGCAAAAAAATCAATTGGATTTAAAAAAAGTTAATTGTGGTATCACAAGAAGACGAAGTAAGACACTTTCGTCATCATATATTCGATGACACAATAAAACAAATTGCACTATACTTATTTTATATAGGAGGTAGGCTTCTATATGAAACTCTTCATAAAAATATTTCTAAAATACTCCCTTCTATATCTATGCTTATCAAATATGCTGAAAAAAAAGACACGGCTTAACGAGGTTGATTTTGATTTCAAAGGCCTTAACAACTTTTTAGAAGAAAGAAATCTTCCAAACGTGGATTGGATAGTTTGAAAAGATGGGAATCCATGATAGAAGAAGCCAACAAGTTTGGAATTCAGATACTCGATTTTTCTGCTGATGGCGATAGTCGTCTTTTAAAAGCTATGAAAATAGCATAAAATATACCTAACACCAATAAAATATCTTACGAAGTCTGGAATTGGTTTCAAATGGGTAATTATGATAATTGTTCCTATATTCAAGATTCTGTTCATGTCGCAACCAGAGTACAAATAATATCGAGTAGATCCACTCAGCAAAAATCGTTTGATGTTTTTGGATCAAACGCAAAAGCCGCAGCACGGTAAAAAATTAGTTTTTACACTACCTGCAGCAGCGAGCAGTCTGTGAGGGGAGATTCAAAAAGTATTAGCTGATGCAATATTATTTTTAATACGTAAAATTATTCCCAAACTAACCGTAATAAAGGTACACAAAATAGTAACGTATACTAAATTCAAAAAGATTATAAAAAAAGGTAATACCAATTAAAATAATTTATTTGACAGTTTGTAACTTGATTTATTTATTAAAAACATATATATAAAGCAGAAGGGTTAAAATAGCTGACAAATATTTTGGGAATTTAAATATAAAAAAGGACATATTAAGCTAGTAAATTACATTTATAGCTTCTTAGAGGTCTTAACACTGCATTACTCGCGATACGAGTATTTCTCTCACATTTGCTGCGAAATCATCAGTTTTCGGAAATGGCTTTGCGAGGGGAGCTATCCTCCACTCTAGTTGACTTATTTGGCGTCCTCTTTAACATAGCCAATTGATCGGATGCATTTCTCAAGGGATTGGCTGCATTTGTGAGATTTTCTCTCATCGCGCTACCGCAGAAGAATAAACAATCTTCTGTGGCGCTACGTCTGCCGTAGTACTTTTAATATTGAAAATGTTTCTGTTTTCCTGTTATGGGTCATCAAATTGCGAAAAAATGCATGCACATTTGCCACACATGACCTCATATGCGTGATGAACTACTAACCCAAACTAACCAAAAGTAACCAAAAGCACCAAAAAGGATTAAAATGTATGGGACCAGATTAGAAAAATTAAAGTAAGTTAAAAGTTAAAAGTTAAAAGTAACTCAAATTAACCAAACTTTTGCGGCTAACCAAAACTAACCAAATACATTAAAATCGGTTATAACGTATCGGATCCGGTTCAAATTACTAAAATAAGTTGGAACTAACTGAGACTAACCGAAAGTTGATTGAACGACTAACCAAAAGCACAAAAAGGGCTAAACCGTATCGGATCAAATTAAAAATATTAAAGTAAGTTAAAATTAACTTAAATGAACCGAATTTTGGCGACTAACCAAAACTAACCGAAAACATTAAATTTGATTATAACGTATCGGAGTAGGTTCAAGTGACTAAAATACATTGAAACTAACTGAAAGTAACTGAAAGTTTATTGAGCGATTAACCAAAACTAACCAAAAGCACCAAAAAGGGCTACAGAGTATCGGAATAGTTTAAAATATTAAAGTAAGTTAAAACTAACCCAAATTAACCGAATTTTGGCGACTAACCAAAATTAACCAAAAACATGAAAATAGGTTATAACGTACCGGCACCGGCTCAAATGACTAAAATAAACTAATTGACATTAACTGAAAGTTGATTGAATGACTAACCAAAAGTAACAAAAAACACCAAAAAGTGGTAAAACGTATCGGAACAGAACAAAAACATTAAAGTAAGTTAAAAATATCCCAAATTAACTGAATATTAGCATCTAACCAAAAACATTAAAATTGGTTGTAACGTATCGGAACCGGTTTAAACGACTAAAATAAATTAAAACTAACTGAAACTAATCGACAGTTCATTGAGTGACCAAACAAAAGTAACTAAAAGCAACCAACCAAAAACACCAAAACGTACTAAACTGTGTCTGATTTGGTTACACAAATTAAAAAGGAATTTTTCGCGAATTAGGTTTAATTTATGATGAATTAACCTTTATACGTCATATACCTATCCCCACCAACATAAATGTATGATACACTGCAGATACTTCGGTTTTGTTGGCGAAAACGCTAGTTTCTGTCTGATGCAAATGACATAATCCAAGCAAAACTTGCTCCAGACCGGACTGTGCTTGGCTAACCTAACGATGACGTCATCAACATTTCCCCTACTTCAGGTTATGTCGCGAAAACGTTGGATTATGCTCAAAACCTAAACCGTTTAGGCTGGATTAACCTCACGAAAAATTGCTTAAAGTAGATAAGTTAAAACTAACCAAAACAAACCGAATTTTCGGGGCTCACCAAAACTAATCAGAAGCATTAAATTTTATTATAATGCATCGGAACGGTTTAAATGAATACCTGTGTGGTTTCATGCGAGGGATTTTTCAAGGCCGCGTCACGACACGGAAATTTTTCCGGAACGTCACGAGACGGTTAATGAAAAATTGATTATAACATATCGGAACCGGCTCAAACAAGTAAAATAAGTTGAGACTAAGCGAAACTAACAGAAAGTTATTGGACGACTAACCAAACTAACCAAATCTATTACAATTGATTATAACGTATCGGAATCGACTCAAATGAATCAAATAAGTGAAACTAACCCAAAAGTTGATTGAACAACTAATCAAAACTAACCAAATCCATTAAAATTGATTATAACGTATCGGAACCGGTTCAAATGACTGAAATACGTTGATACTAAGTGAAACTAACCGCGCTAGATCGGGGATTAAGAGGCGGATCGAATAATTTTTTTTGTAAAAACTAGTCGTGTTGCATACCGTTAGTTCGGGGAATGAGAGACGAATCGAATGCTAATGTTATTTTGCTTTTTACAACCACACTTAACGTTATAAACTGTAAAAAAGAACGAACCTTGAAGTAATATGCATGTATGTGGTATATTTTGGTAAACTAAACTTACGTAATCTAATCTGATCTAACCCAAACTAACCCATACTTATATCAACTATTAACTTTCAACACAATTATGAATTTTTCAATGTCTCCCCCGATTGCATCTTTGTAAAGGGCTGTGAATTTTTGGAGTTGGTAAGTAAACTAATAATTTTAACAATTTATTGCTTACAAATTCGACCCCAACATGATATGTTCATGGGCACGGTGCGCACCGTCGGACAAAATTTAAGTTTAAAAATAAAAGTTCAATATTAGGAACCTTCAAGGTCACGATTTTAACTTTAAGAATAGTGACACTAAACATTTGCTTAATCACTCCACAAAAAGAATGAAATTTATAAATCTAAAATTACGCCTAACCTTATTCTTATAACTGAAAAACATTGCATAATCCAGCTTTAAGTCACATATACCATTTTAATTTAAATAACGATAATTTACAGGTTTTTAAAATAGTTAGTTTAGCAGAATTGCTTGTTTGTTTTTTGTGTTTTTAATACTCTGTTGGCGAATTTAAATGTACAGAAGATTTTTACTATTATAGACAAATTTATACAATATGCCAGAAGAAAGTTATTGCAAGGATGAGAAAATCTAACCTCTGAAAACTTATCCTTAAGTAATTTTCCTATGCCAACAGTTCCAGCCAAAAGATTAAAATTCTGAACATATATATCTTAAATTTTAGTTAGTCGCCGAAATTCGGTTAATTTAAGTGAGTTTCAACTTACTCTAATATTTTAAATCTGTTTTGATTTATGTTTTCGCTTTTTTGGTGCTTTTGGTTAGTTTTGTTTAGTCGTTCAATCAACTTTCGGTTAATTTCAGTTAGTTTCAATTTATTTTAGTCATTTGAACCGGTTCCGATACGTTATTACCAATTTTACTGTTTTTGATTAGTTTAGGGCCAATATTCGGTTCATTTGGGTTAATTTTATCTTACTCCAATATTTTGAATCTATTACGATACGTTTTAGCCGATTTCGGTGCTTTTAGCTTCTTTTGGTTAGTCATTCAATCAGCTTTCGGTTACTTTCAGTTAGGTAGCTCCAATTTATTTTACTCATTTGAAGCGGTTCCGATACATTATAACCAATTTAAATGTTTTTGGTTAAATTGTGTCAGTCGCCAAAATTAGGTTAATTTGGGTTAGTTTCTACTAACTTTAATATTTTTAATCTGTTCCGATAGGTTTAAGCCCTTATTGTTTTTGGTTACTTTGGCTAGTTTTGATTAGTCGTGCAATCAACTTTCTGTTAATTACAGTTAGTTTCAATATTAGTCATTTGAACAAGATTCCGATGCTTTATAACCAATTTTAATGTTTTTGGTTAGTCGCCAAAATTCGGTTACTTTGGGTTAGTTTCAAATTACATTAATATTTTTAATCTGTTCCGATACGATTTAGCCCTTTTTGGTGCTTTTAGTTACTTCTGGTTAGTTTTGGTTAGTTTTTCAATCAACATTCGGATTCTTTCAGTTAGTTCCAATTTATTTTAGTCACTTGAATCGGTTCCGATACGTTATAATCAAATTTAATGTTTTTGGTTAGTTTTGGTTAGTCGTTAAAATTCCCTTCGTTTTGGTTAGCTTTAACTTAATTTAATTTTTGTAACCTGTAGGTACCGGAACGTTTAAGCCCGTATCGGTTACTTTTGGCGAGTTTTGGCTAGTCATTCAATTAACTCTCGGTTAGTTTGGGTTAGTTCCAATTTATTTTAGTCATTTTAATCGATTCCGATACCATAAATCAAATTTAAGCTTAAGTAAATAAACTAAAACGATCTCTCACGCGTATGATGTCATGTGACAAATGTAGCATGCACTTTTTCACGATTTGAGGCCCTATATCTACTAGGATAATGGAAACATTTTCAATGTTAAAATATAAGAGTTGCTTTAAAAACACAAAATGTCATGTGAAAAATTCGCAATTATTAAAACATAAACGGATTTTTGCTTACGCTAGTGGTGACGGGCATTTTATTTTTGTCGTACTTGTTTTCTTTTATCACTATGGTCTTTATCCAAATTTAGGTTAATAACAGAATTTTAATGAAGACATATTTGTTAAACCGATTATAAGTGTATTTGAAAAAATGCATATTATTAAAAAATTATCATAAATCTTACCTGATAGGGTCTTTGGGGCATCTAAAAAATTATAATCCTTCACCCACTTTTATAATGCAATTATCCGCACAACAATATCTCGCCATTCATTGTAGCGATCTTAATAATTATTTAATTCAACGCGACCCAACAGTACAGAATATCAAGGTGTTTGCACACTGCCCGTAAATTCTCCCTCGTATTGTAGCCACCGCTGGCCGCGAATGAGATTAATCCGGATTCGCTTCGAAACTAAAAACTGTCGGCGAAATTATAAATTTGTCTTGAGTGAACCTACCGTATATACTTATTTATACCGTGTCGCAACTAAGCTTAGGACAAGATTATTAAAAACACTCGTAAAAACATCATTACCGGTACAGCTAGGAAATAAAATTGCCAATATAAACTTATAAAAAAAATGAAATAAGACTATAATTACATATATTTGCAAGTAGGTAGGTACCCACCTAAATGTTTTTGTTACCAAATTTAAGTGTTTATAATCGTGTCTATATTTTTTTCTGTTCTACGTTTTTTACACTCCAAAAAAGTTTTTATTCGTTACATTAGCCAACTCTGTGTTTATGATATATATTTTTATATACATATAGATGAATAAACTTTAAGTTCCATTAATTTTGTACTACAAATCTTATTGTTCCTACCTAAATTTCGTTTAAAAAAGCATGTAAGTTGAAGCAATTATCGAGGCAATTATGAAACAAAATTTCAATGTTTCAAAAATTTGAAGAAAAGTTCAAAAAAGTCTTATTAAGACTAAGAAAGTTCGATTAAGTTTAAGAAAGTTCCGGTAAGTAAAAGAAGGTTCCGGTAAATTCAAGAAAATTCTGATAAGTTCAAGAAACTTTAGAAAAGTTGCAATAAGTTCCAAAAGTTCCTGTAAGTTCTATATTAAAAAAGTTTATTGTACACATTTTGAGTTGTGGTTTGCCCCTCGCATTTTTATCAGTGTTCGGCTGTTAAACACGAGCGCGCCATGAAAAGTAACACTTTTCCTCCATATAAAATAATATACTATTTAATATTATCTCCCTGTCGAAACATCACTCAATTAGTAGCAAATATATTATTTAACGAGCGTATAATGTAGGATTGTAAGCTATAATAAATGAGGATGAGTATGCAGTCGTTTGAACAACACATCGTTTAAAATGTCCACTTCGACTTCGTCTACACCAGCGAATTCGACGAACCCAATTTTCTATGGCTTGCAATAAATAGGGCGTGATCTGACGAATGCAGCGTTCAATGTTCAATCCTAATGCATCAAGAGTTTTGGGTCTGTTTGCATTAACCTTAGATTTCAAATAGCCCAACAAGAAGTAATCTAAAGCAGTTAAATCACAGCTCTTTGGAGGCCAGTGGACAGTTGCATTTCTTGAAATTATCCTTTCGTCAAACTTTTCTTGCAATAAGTCGATAGTTTCATGAGCAGTGTGACATGTGGCACCGTCTTGGTAGAACCACATATCCTCCAAGTTAAGTGCATCTAAATTTGGCCATAAAAATTTTGTTAATATCTATCGGTATTGTTCATCATTCACTGTAACTACATCTTCTACTTCATTTTGGAATAAAATGGTCCGATGATGCCACCATGCTATAAACCATAAATCACACCATACAGTTACCTTTAGCGGATGTAAATGCTTCTCGTGAATCTGTTGTGGATTGTTTTCACACGAAAAACAGCAATTTTGCTTGTTATCATATCCACTTAACCAAAAATGAGCTTCATCTGAAAAGAAATTTTTTTTTGCAACATTACGATCCCTTTCAAGTTGTTCTAAACTCCAAGCAGTAAATTCTCGGCGCCGACGATGGTTCAGTGGCTTAAGTTCATGGGTCAAAACAATCTTATACTGGTGTAAATTCAAGTTTTTTTTGCAAAATCCGCCATGTTGCTGTGTTTTTAAGCCCTAACTCCTGAGCACGACGAGGAATTGAAAATTTGGGTCCTCGGGAACACTAGCTCTTACAGCAGCAATATTCTCACCAGTTCTGGCATCTCGACGTCTTGCTGGTGTTTTCGCGTAGTGCGCGATAAAAACGTCTATTTTCATAAAATCTTTTTATAATATCAAGCGTTCTGGAAGCGCGTATTTAGCGATAATAAATTCTATACTGGACATAAATGACAACTAGTGACAGGTATAACTTTATTACCATGGTTACTCTATTGTTTAAAAACTATATCATTCTTACATTTACGTCAACCGAGACGTCAACACATTCTTATGCTGCAAGTTCTCGTTTTAATTGTAGTGGCTATCCGGTTGACTAGTACGAATTCAAAATTGCACTTGTTGTTTTATAAGTAAAATGATTGCACTTATTGTATTGTGTATACCATAAAGTTCTTACTATCATAAGTATAATGTGTCTATTATTAAATGGTTGTGTAGATAAATTATATTATTTATTAACTTAAAAAATAAATCCTGTTTGAATGAGGCTAAAATATTGGTGGGTGGAACATTGTCAGAGAGAAAATAACTAAAAGGAGAGGCGATAGCCTGTCAATAGATTTTGTATGTGCATGTCCAAGCACAAAGGGTATAGTTGTCAAAATCATTATTTTTTCCCCCGATACTTAGCGGTATTGTTATCAACGGAGCAGAGTCAAGGTCACCAAAAACGGGTACACCAACATGAAAGCTGCCTACGCTTATTGTCGCCTCTCCTTTTAGTTTTTTTTCTCTTTGACTTTATCCTGTAGGTGGGGGCCGCCTAGTTAATAATGCAAATAGTGATTATTTAATAGCAAACTGTTGCCTAAATTCTGGTTTCCTAACTCAAACTTTAATATAATTATTTCAAAGAGATGAAATAAAGTTAGCGAGTGGTTTTCCGTATCACGACAACTTTTGATCAAGATAAGTTGTTGAGATATTTGGGTATATTAGTCTCAATTTCAACACTCTTATTAACCAACAATTTTACGTGTACGGAATAATAATAATTGTTCGTTTCGTTTCAACCAGAAGATGGTATTATAATAATATGCAGATGCACTGTTCCTCTCTGTCTTATTTTATCAAAATAATTCCATGTTTGAGAATTCTAAGACTCTAATTCTGGAAAGTATTATATTATAATCAAAACACACTTACACCTTACACTACACCCAACCGTATTTAGTGCAAGCGGCGTTTAATTCAGCTCACTCCACATATCTGAGCGCGTTGACCCAAGGCATTCTGTGGGACAGAAAACCAAACAAAACGAATTCTTCCACCGAAAGCGAATATATTTACATGTTGCCAAATTTAAAACCAAGGTCAGCGTTGCCGTTAATTAAAGGAAAAAGGAAGGTATTTCGGCGCTAGACGTTTTATTTGGAAGTTTGTTTGATCAATGGTTTTTGCTTGGATACTGCGTACGATATGAATTTAGTTTCGAATTGGTAATTGAATATTTATTCTATTTATAAATAGAGAACAAAGACAAACACACGCAACGTTTGTGCGTATCATGAACTATTGTTATTTTACAGGTTTTCGTTTTGGTAAATAAATTAATTAATATAAGCCTACAAGGTTATGCTTTCTAACACGAAATGAAAGTCGAACCTTAGAAATACATCGTCTATTTTATTAATATATTTTTAACAAATTGTTGTATTATGCAGAATGCAGCAGCTGCTGCGGTGTATAAAATGTTTGGTAGCGAAATAGCACACCAAGGTTCTGCAAGACTAATTTTGCGATGTTTGCAACGTGGTCATGCCAGCGCTGTTGACCGAGACAGACACCCAGTAGTCCGATTGACGAGGATGAAGGAATTATTAATCTTGCCATAATGTCAGAGCACGACGTATTGGCTATCTTGGAAAACGTGGCTGCTTGAGTTTTTGCTGCATTGAAGTTGACCAAATTCTTGTCGCCTCAAGTTCGAACTTTCTCCAGATCTTGACTGATTGTTGTACTCTGCTCAGTCTGCTCCTTCCTGTCTGCGGTGATAAATCTCAGTCGCTGGTAAAGTTTTTTTTGATCTAAATTGGGAGAAAAAGGTACTGTCATCTGCAAAACTGTAAACAGCATTATTGGTTTCGATCAGCAGGTAATTAATATAGATGAGGAACAGAGTTGGTGAAAGTATTGCGTCCTGAGACACGCCTGCATTAATAGTGAATGTGTGAGACGTGTCCATTAACTGCAATGTGCATTTTGATATTTCAGCTCTTCTAATTCTTTACAACACTATGGTCAAATAAATATTTTCCACATCTATATAAACGTGCTTTATTGAAACATTCATCGAGCTCTCATAAAACATCTTGGGCTACTGACTGCAGAAGGTTGTTAGAGCTTCTTCATGAGACAACATTTAACCATAATATGTGTTATTAGGATTCTCACCTGTTGTGGGTGAATAAAACACGAATATTTAACTATATTCGTTTACTCAAAACTTCAAAAAAATAATGCGAACAAAATATGATGCAAGCTAACATTTAACCAGCCTAATCTTAACTAACTTTCTCTTCGTTCCCATGCACCGCTCTCGGCACTTATTGGGACCGTCTTTCAAAATAGGGTACTTGAATAATAATTTACGACCTTTCTGGACGTTCAGATATATGGTTACGTATTAAATAACAAACTGCTTTCTAAACAACTACAGACTAAAAGAACTGCTTAAAAATTATAAATGTCTTTTCTAGTATTCAAGGATATAATGTGCCACAGTTCGGCCATCCTGGCAGAGGTTCGTCCTCGAACCAACCCAACTCAATGTTCCTGTTGAAAGGATTTCGGCTGAAGCATCTCGACCTCAATCAGTCTCGTCTTCTGAAGAGAGTTGCCTGCGACGACGAAATTGTTAGTTTGTCCCATCTCTAATATTTTCAACATAAAATACATCTATTAACAAAACATGTTAATAGGCTCTCTTACATCATGTCTATAATATAATGCATCTATGACTACACTGAGGAGCATAGGCTTCATTATTACGGATCTATATAAATATAGTAGATACCTATCTTCGCAAATGATGGATTCTGCAATTACAGCAGACTTTCGAAACTACATATTTTCGAGCATTTGATCAGATCAGCTATCACCGCCATAAATTTTTCGAACTGGATTAATCATATCTTGTTTCATTGGTTCTATAAACAAAGTCAGTTCTCATTGATCAAGCTTCTGAATACTAAGTTTGCCGTGACTCGCAGGACGCCAGCCAAAATCCATAATTAGATAATTCCCTTAATAGACCCTCAATCACATACCTATCATTGTCTAATGGCTTTATCACCCTAAACGGTCCCTTAAATTTAGGTAATAATTTTTTCGAACACGGATTTGGGCCAGAGTCTGTTTTACGAACCATTACAAGATCATTGCATTTGAAAGCAGCTGATGGTTTGCGTGTTTTGTCAAAACGGTTTTTATGTTTAATTTGTTTTGCCTGAATTTTATTAGATACTTCGGTTCTAAGCGTCTCTAAGTTTTCGCGAGCCATAGTGTCACGAACAACTGTTAAAATTTTAGCGTCGGCAATTGCTTTTGGATTAAAACCCATTATTATTTCGTAAGCCGATTTTTCGGTAGTACTATTTTTCGAAGAATTTATACTATACTGAATTAGTTTTAAATGCGAATCCCAATTGTCTTCCCTGTCATCGTTAGCGCTATAACATCTTAACGAATTTAAAATAGTGGAGTTATAACGTTCGCACTGACCATTTGCGCGAGGAGTTGAAACGGCATTTTTGACATGTTTTATGCCATAATTTTCACATAACTTTTGCATTTTCTCCGAAGTAAACGCTGAACCTCGATCAGAAATTATTCTGTCGGGTGGGCCAAAAAGAAATATAAAATTTTCTAATGCTCGTAAAACAAACTTTACACTAGTATTTTTAACAGCCTCTAAAAATGCAAATTTACTGAATGCATCGACTATAACAAAAATGTGGTTATTTTTACATTTTGAGGTAACAAATGGCCCTAAGTGATCAATATGTATTGTTTCAAAAGGAATAGATGATTTCGGTATAGGATGTAAAAATCCTGATTTCTTTCCCGATAAATCTTTCATATAAAGACAATTTAGGCAAGCTGAAACATATTTTTTCACAAAGGTGGCCATTTTACTAAACCAATAATATCTTTTAATTCTCTCTAATGTCTTTTCGAAACTAAAATGACCTGCGTCGTCGTGATTTAGCCGACAAACCAACCACCTGCATGATTTTGGAACGACCCATTTTAAAGAATCCTTTGTTTTTCGATATAACATGTTATTTTTAAAAACATAATTGTCAAAGTAGTTCTTATTGGCAGCTATTTTGTCGTTTTGAAGGATTTTCATAATATTAGTAAGTTGTTCGTCTTTCGTTTGCACGGCAATAACCCACTCCGATTCAGTGAGGTTTACAATGCTCATAACTAAATTATTTTCTGGAATTGGGTGCCTACTAAGGTAGTCTACGTGATTCATTTTACATCCCTGGCGATATTCAATGTCAAAGGTAAAATCTTGAATTTCAAGCCACCACCTCGCAATTCGCGGCACTATGTCTTTTTTAATTGCTGTTGCCCGCACGGCGGCACAATCTGTAAATATTGTAAAATGTTTTCCTAAAAGGTATGTTCGAAAATGTCGCAAAGAAAATACAACCGCCATTGTTTCTAATTCGTACGAGTGATAGCGCCCTTGTTCATAAGTACATTGTTTACTGAAATACGCGACAGGGTGCCACTTATCACTATATTTCTGTAATAATATTCCAGCTATGCCAATACTACTAGCATCACAATGCAACTGGATTGGTCGATTATTGTCAAATATTTTTAATACAGGGCTGTCGGATAAAATGCTTTTAATTAGTTCAAATGCTTCGTCCTGTCCTGTAGTCCAAGACCAAATGGCATTTTTCTTTAAAAGTTTTGATATCATTAAATATAAATTTCCTAAAGTAATTAGCTAACCCACAGAATGATCTAAGTTCCTTTTTATTCGTTGGGGGTTTTAATTTCGCAATAGCTTGCACTTTCTGTCTATTTGGGCGCACACCATCTTCAGATATTTCCCGTCCTAGATACGTAATTTCAGTGAGTAAAAATTTACATTTTGCCGGTTGTAGAGTTAAGCCATGTTTTTGTAAGGCTTGAAGTACATGGCCTAATTTTACAATTCCTTCTTCGGGAGTTTTGGAAGGAATTAAAATATCATCCAAATACGGAAATGCTGTTCCTGCTTCTAGTTCATTGATGATTTGGCTCATTAATCGTTGAAATACAAAAGGTGCATTACATAAACCAAAGCTCATGCGTAAATATTCATAATGGCCTTCCGGAGTGATAAAAGCAGTTTTTGAAATACTATCGGGTGCCATTGGTATTTGGTGATAGCCAGAAAACAGGTCAAGTAATGTGAAATATTTAGTTTACAAGTTTGTCAATTTGATCGTCAATTAATGGAAGGGGCCACTTTTGTTTCACAGTCAAGGAATTAAGTTTTCTATAATCCACGCATAGTCTTAAATCACCATTCTGTTTTGGAACAAGAATAATAGGGCTAGCATATGGAGATGTGGACTCGCGAATAATATTATTTGCAAGTAAATCAGTAAGCATGACTTTTAGTTTTTGCTTGTGATGCTCAGAAAGTCTATATGGATTGTACGACACCGGATTTGAACTAGTTAATTCAATGGTCATTTGAACGGTTTCTGTTTTTCCTATTTCACTTAAGTTAGTGGCAACACATTTTCTATACCTGTTTAACAATTCTACTATAGTGCTCTTATTTTCTAAACTACAGCTAATATCGTTTTCTAACAAAACTCTTGAGTACCCTAAACTATTTACTAAAGAAATGTCTACACATGTATTGAATTTAATTTCACTGCCGTTTTTCCACAATGTTACATGTGGTTGTCCCAAATAATTATTTCCAACCAATATTTCCGCCGGGCACATTGAGTCAGGTACAACAA
This sequence comes from Pissodes strobi, assembly GCA_016904865.1. Classification (NCBI taxonomy): domain Eukaryota; kingdom Metazoa; phylum Arthropoda; class Insecta; order Coleoptera; family Curculionidae; genus Pissodes; species Pissodes strobi. The sequence goes on from JAEQML010072055.1 coordinate 13,589, forward strand.
TAAGTCCGACAACGGCACTTACCGAATCGATAAACAGTTTAGCAAGGCATATGTTTTGAGCCTCATAAATTTTACCTGAAAAAGATTTCAGAAACCGAGGTGAACTCTTTACTGTTTGGAGTTTAACTTTATGTACTACTGATGTTCTCATTAGAGAGCACTCACTACCTGTGTCTATTAAACCTGTGAGTACTACATTGTTAATTTGGATATCCTTAAAATAAAGATTAACAAAGTGTTTGCTTATATAGAAAACCTTATGATTCCGTAATTGTCATGCATTGTTTTTATTTGGTACATTTTTCTTTTTGCGGCACTCTCTCTCGAAATGTCCAACGTTTTTACAAAAGTTACATTTTGCGTATTCGCGGCGAGGTTTTTGTCCCTGGAAACGTTTTCTTGGACAATTAAAACTACGATGCCCTAATTCATTACAATTAAAACACTGCATTTTCAATTTTTCCCCCCTGAAATTTCTTTGGCTTTGTCCGGCTGATATATTTAGATCACAACCCCTAAGATAGGTTAAAAGATCTTCCGTTTTTTGATAATTATTTGCGAGCGCCATTTGTTTTATGTCTTTATTTTCTATTCCGTGAACAATGATATTCACTTTATCATTTTCCGGAATTTTCCAATTGAGACGGTGAATTTTTTTCAGTTTTTCTTCCAAATATTCCGTAAGTGAATTATTCTTACTAGAAGAATAAATCGCAGCATCTTGAAATAAAAGCCCCGTGGCAGATGTGTCAATATCAAATGTAAAGCGCAGGGCGGTTTTTAATTGCACCCAACTTTTGTGCGCCAATTCGCCCGCTAAGTACCACTCGCGTGCCCGTCCTTCTAACTTCGACACAACGAACCGCGTCGTGGTTACATCGTCCCACCTCATAAAATACGCGCTTTCTTCGATAAACCGAATCCATCTGTTTATCGAAATATTGTTCTGTCCTGCGTTGAACACCGGTACCGTTTCCCATGAAAAAGATTCCATACTGACCTCATTTCGATGTTTCAAATCCGCTATTTCTTTTTTTAAAAGGGCCAACTGTTGTTCCACGGTTAATGGCGGTGTAGCTGAACGTTCACTTGTTTCAGCTTCCGTGGAAGTAGAGAGCCCTGCTTGCAAGTTGGTAAAAGTAGTAACTTCTCGATTTGCCATGGCAATGAACAAACAAAAACAAAACTATACTGTATATCGTCAATATGAGGTTTACTCTATGCACACACACAAGTTGTACACCAGCATGTTTAAATTTACGGAAACGACACCTTAAAATCACACAAAAACTTCGTTTTTTTTTTTATATTAATTCGCGAATATCGTGAATACCGCGAATAAACGCGTATCCCACTTCTGACAATTGTTGTGGGTGAATAAAACACGAATATTTAACTATATTCATTTACTCAAAACTTCAAAAAAATAATGCGAACAAAATATGATGCAAGCTAACATTTAACCAGCCTAATCTTAACTAACTTTCTCTTCGTTCCCATGCACCGCTCTCGGCACTTATTGGGACCGTCTTTCAAAATAGGGTACTTGAATAATAATTTACGACCTTTCTGGACGTTCAGATATATGGTTACGTATTAAATAACAAACTGCTTTCTAAACAACTACAGACTAAAAGAACTGCTTAAAAATTATAAATGTCTTTTCTAGTATTCAAGGATATAATGTGCCACACACCTATGGTATATATGAGATATGAAACAATATCAATCTCTATTAGATGCTCTGTATTTTGATTTTTCAACCCTTCTAACAGGCTGTGGACAGACAAATATTTTCCACGCCTATATAAATATACTGGTAAACATAAGCATATGCATTATGTATGAGGCAATACCGTAAAACAATAAACATTAAAATTTATTACGGATATGTTTATTCCCGCGCAAATAAGGTACGATTAAAGATATCGGTTATTTATGTATGATTTCGAATGTGCTGTGTAATAAAAAATTACTGAATTTTTATATTCGAATGGTACTATTTATTGTACAATTTTATCATGGCTAATATATGCGAATACCAACTTTGATTAATTTTTGTATTGACATGTACTACATAGCTATACTCTGCCGAGAACAGTAAAATTTGATTAAGCACAAGTCAAATAGTTCAACTTTAACAAAATGGCTTGCTACATAAGTTTA